>MDKI01051905.1:0-55496 GCA_005239505.1 Nicotiana paniculata | reverse complement strand
TATGTAGATATGCTCGTCCAAAGTTTGGACTTGTGCGAACTCATTTGGAATTTAGCCTATTATGTAATTTTCCAACTTGACTTAGACTTAGGCCTCTCATTAGAACCCATATTACTTATTATAAGACTTATACACTTATTACCATATCCAATTGATATTCATCGTATTAATAGGACGTAAAATATTATAATTAGCCTACCTGGCGCCACAAAATTTTAAATTACTTAGCGAAACTTTTCGGGGCCTTACATTCTCCCCCTCTTAGGATCATTCATCCTCGAATGAGAAGTAGACTCCGCCCCAAACACTTAACATAATATATCTCCTTTATCTCCTACCTCAAGTCCCTAAATTTTGACTAACTCCCAAATTTTTCAGAAATTTCGGCAGTGTCTCCTTTGTAACTAGGCCTATCCACCTGCCAGAGAGCCACCAAAACCATACTAACAACACATCCACAACTCAACAAAGCACCACAATATATATAAAAATAACACGAATCTCAGCATTACAAACACTACATTATCATAATGATACCTGGACTGCCCATTTTTAAATCATAACACCTATAAGGTACCTTTCAAATAAAAACCAATTATTATACAATCAAGAGAGAATATTTTCTTTCCACGGAACTTTCGGCCTTCAAGGTGGCCTCCTCGACTTACAGAGTTTGCCATAACACATTCATGGAAACAATCTCAATTCCCAAACTTATCTAACAAGGATGACAACTAGATACCTCGCACAAGCTAACAATCCGTTAACTTCACCTTCAATAATTTCCACCGGAATAATGCACAAAGGATTTCCAACTACCTTTTTAGACATAGACATATGAAAACACAGAATACATGGAGAACAACGATGGGGAAACATCATACTCATAGTGCGGTCTAATGTGAAATACACTTATGTCGCCTTCATTATCAACTCACATAACATCTTCAGGGAGAAAATATTGCTAATAACCCGCTCACCCTCCTCAACTCTAAACCTCTACGCGAACACCCACACTAAACCTTTGATGACCTTCAACAATCAATCTAAGATGTGCTATCATAAATTGACCATAAAATTACCTATCGAATATAGGGTGATGCTTCCTCTTTGACATGTTTGAACCTTTAATCCCCAATAGATTTAATAAAATGAGGAACAAGGAGTTCAAGATTGGGATGGAATTATTCAGGAATCCATCAATGTGCTGAGCAGAGTATTTCATGAGGTTATATGCTAATACACGAGGATTACTACTAACAATGCTGACGACATCAATTATTAGATAAATGAAGCATAGAGGTAACTAGAACGCATTGATAAGTTGGGAACCATGTACGTGATCCTGAGATCTAAAAGAAGTGGGTCTTTCTAGATATGAGATACATGGGAGGCATGATCGGGAGGATGAAGACACTAGCATCAATTATCCTTGGGAGTCTACGAGTTATGCAAGGGATAGTAACAATTGTTCCTTTCCATATATGCCTTGCCCGACAATAGTAAGCTCTAAGGAGAAGTGGTCAAGTATGTTACATCGGTTTCCTCTTTGAGTGTAAGGAAAGTCAGTTTTAGCTCAAAATGAGAAGATTCTTGCAACATGGATGTGATAGTGATTTCAAGAAGAAATACATGAAGTTGAATTACACTCCTAACATTAATTGACACAAGAATCTGTGCCACAAGACCATGAGGATGAAAAAAAGAAGTTAAACACTTATGAGATTATCATAATTCAAACAACTTAACCATTCCCGATAATTGATCCTATATGTAACTAAAGATACGACAACTTGTCTTCCAAATCAATATGCTTATGATATGTGCAAAAATCTGAAAGCATCTAATCTCAAACTTTCACGAGCGAAACCATATAGCTAGGAAATCTTAGTATTGGGATGAAATCATGTATTGGTGAGAGAGAAGGAAAATTTTCCTATGAGATTGACATGTTTCTGCTATAATAATTCTCGGGCTGCAAATACCAGGCCATTTCACGGGCAACTACAGTACTAGGAACAAAGTGAATTATTTACTGTGGAATGATCCAAGTGGACATGAAAGTCATACTGAGATGGGAAAACAAAATATCTTCATGTGAAGGAGATGTGAGGATCTTCAATTTTTAGAGAGACTTTATGCACACGGTGACCATTTCGATTGACATGCACTCATATGATAGGTGTTAAGGTATGGTCTTATGTTACTAGACAGTGAGAAGGTTTCATGATGATATTCCCAAGAGAGTAAAATGACTATTCAAACCATAGAATCCATATACACTAGTGAGAAGAAGAGTGACTCGAGAAGGATCGCAACACGGGGATGCTTTACATGGAACTTGAAACCACATAGGTAAACTTTACGACGGTGTATGCATAGGCACAAGTGACCAGATGTTGTGCATTTAAATAAAATGATTCTGTAATAAATTCATCAAGTATAGTCCCTTGTCGAGAATTTAGGAAAGCAAGTGAAGTATTAATCGTTATAACTCAATTCAAGGACATAATTATAGAAATTAATTCCACAAGAGGATGTAAATAAGAAAATTTGTGATAGAGTGGATTCACGAATAATGCGTCTTGTTCAAGGAGTAGGTATATGCAATGTTTCGTGATTCAACATCTTATTAGACCATGTTTATGAGAACTCTTCAATATGGATGTACATATACAACGAGTAAAACTTTTAATTTGACTTACTTGGTGACTTTAGGTTGATAGGGCAATAACTTAATCGATGCCTCTCGACTCTACATACCTAACGTACGTTGGTACCATACTGATATACCACATGATCTGGTGGTGCAGTGACATTAATAGGAACAAGGGAACTCCCCTTAGCAACATGTTTTACCAATCCCTCCATGGCTCGATACATTCTCCTAACACACTCTTGGGCAATCTCCCTCGGATTCAATGGTGGGGTCATTCCCTCCTTACTGTTTCAAAATCATGAATTACTCAACTGGAGATTAAGACATAGCGAGGAAATTAGCTCCCTATCTTGAGTTCTACCGCACGATCTGGAGTATCAAAGAAGGGTGAAATTCCTAAATGTCCAAGTAGCCTCCTAATTATAGATGTGACCGACGACACACCGATAAGAAGGACTCTACTAGACACGGCTCCGAGACATCCCAGGACACTTTAAAACCTTAGGCTCTGATACCAAGTTTGTCACGCCCCAAAAACGAGGGGCGCGACCGGCGCTCAGCCGAGTAAACCCGACTGAGCAAGCCTGATAGGTTTTATTCTACCCAAACTAATTCGTGAATAAAAAGAAGGTGAACTCCACTAATCATACTTTGTAAATATATCATTAACAACTTTCATTTTTGTTTCCATAAGCAGTTTCATCCATAATAACCAAATTATTACAATTATTAAATATGAAGAAAACATATTCGCCAAATACCAACATTTTCTAATCCAATTCCAATACCCAACACCACCCACAACCTGTCTACGGAGCCTCTAAATACAACTCAAGAGAACTATGGAAATACCGGCAACAAGGCTCCGGCTATACCTCAAATGAAAAGTACACGATAACCAAATGACACAGGACCCCAAAATGAAGTGGGGATCATCAAGTTAGCTGGAAGGAACATACCGCTATCGCTGATCACTTCCGCCTACTGTGGAACCACCTGCATCCATTAAAGATGCAGCGCCCCGGCAAAAGGGACGTTAGTACTATCGAATAGTATTAGTATGTAAATCCAAAAATCATCTTTCAAAATAGAATAACCATACAAGAAAAGGAAATCTATAGAAACAATCGAGTCATAATGAATAACATTCAAATGCCCAAGTGAAACCTAACGATTGTCAAAATACTGAAGTAACACACATCTCCTTAGAAAAATCAATAATGCAATAAGAAGATTCAAGAATTCAATGAGAAACATAAGCAGCACCACAACATCAATTAAGGTATCACATAATATTTCAAGAGAAATCATTTTAACTTTAGATTGGCCATCACTAGCATTAACATCTCATTGCTCATACCACCACCGTACTTTTATACGGAGTCCGATCACGACCCGATCAGCTTGGTCATCTCATTGGAGACATGTTCCCACAATATTAATTTCTGTTTCAATTTCAATACAATTCATAATACAACACCACCATGTGTGCGGCATGGTGTCCGATCACAGCCCGATCGGCTAGGCCGTCTTACTCAAGACGTTCAGATTTTCATCATTCATCTCATTTCTCATTTCATGCACATATTTCAATTCCGTAACTGCTAGTGGCCACAATTTTTAATTCATGTCTGGCACTTGGCCGCATTTCACAATTCAAGTTCTTTCCCACACATTTCACATTATTACCAATCTTATAACATTCCTTTCAATTCAAAATATCAGGTACACATAGAAGAAGACATGAATTGTGGGCATATAGAGGTTCTCACATGCTTTGGCAATCTAACACATATTCCATAACTTCAACATATCACCAAGCAACAACATAGTGTGACGGGGAAACATTTGAATACTTATTACACCTAGAGTCTTACACTACAAGCACGTTTGAGATGTCATTTCCTACATCAAGATTGAAACTTACACCAATTGTAGGGGCACCATGGGGGTTCAGTTTCTAAGATGAGGGGTTTTTAGCCATACATACCTTAAAGAGCTTTTAGGCAAATTCCACCTTTAGAAGTCATCATAAAACAGTTGAGTCGAGGCTCATCTCGTAATCTATTTCATATATATATATATGTATATATATTCTCATTCATAGGCATCGCTAGGCACAATTATATATGTTATCCACACTCTATTTTCCCAGTTCATTTAAGTTATTTTCAAACATCTTTATAGTTTATCATTAACTAAACACACTCAAGCAAGACATTTAGTACACATACGAGCAATTAGGAGTATTAAGCATATCGAGTTTTCCTCACCTAATTGGTATACCAGTTTTCATTTGAAGTACAACTCAAAGCCATACAATTTTAATAAGCAACCCATACTTTAAACATCTATCATTCAATATAAGGCTCGTCCAGAATATATGTGTGTATAGGGGATAACCCAGAACATAGAAATTAGGGATTTTTAGCCAGGTATACTTATACTTACGGAAACATTATGGAATTCAATTCCGAGAGAGGAAGTTTAGCCAACATACCTGGTTGAGCTTTCCTTAAGTTACTACAAGGCACCAACACCTCTAGCAATAATAATCTATAGGAAGGTAGCGAAAATTGATTAATAATTAGAAAGATTTCCCATGGTGTAACTCTCTTAGGAATTTCATCAAATACCTAACATGTGAAATAGGCTACAAGGTTCTACAATGGAAATTCCTTCTTCCCTCAACCAATTTCAACAAGAACAACCCAAAATAGTTCATTAATCCTACATACTATAGCTTAGTGTCACATGCATGGCTTACTTCTAACCCCACAATATATTATTGAACTCATAATCTCTTATATGAAATCTTGGAAGTAGGACTTACCCGGAAGGATAGTGAGATAGAGATTAGCTTTCTTGATTCTTGAGAATTTGTGCAAGATTGGATGATTAGGATGTTTGGTTCCTCATTCCCTCTCTAAAATGCTCTCTCCTCTCTCTAGATTCAGTAGAAAATATCCCCAAATGAAGCCCCAAAGCTTATTTATCAAAATGGGGTCAGATATGAAAATTTCCAAAAATGACCCCCGGCGTCAATTATATGGTGTAATTATGCTATAGCATAATCGTTTTTTGGGCGGTAGAATTGCAGCATAATCATTATGCGACGGCATAATAGTTTTCCCGTCTCTGCTCCACTTTGCGGTCTGCGGAACCGCGTTGCGGTCGCAAAATTGATCAGAAATCCAGCCTTTGGTAATTTGATCTTAACTTTGTTTAGGAATGTCCAAATAATGAATGGTTTGAAGCTTTAGGAACTAGACTCGAGGATCTTTAATTTGATAGGCTATCCATAACATAAAACCATATATATATGTAGATATTCTCGTCCAAAGTTTGGACTTGTCAAAATCATTTGAAATTTAGCCTATTATGTAACTTTCCAACTTGACTTAGACTTAGGCATATCATTAGACCCCACATTACTTATGATAAGACTTATAAACTTATTACCATATCCAATTTATATCCATAATATTAATAGGACATAAAATATTATAATTATCCTACCTGGCACCACGAAATCTTAAATTACATAGCGAAATTTTTCGGGTCCTTACACCTGAGTAGAGGGTCTAGGTTGATTAGGCCCCAGAGTTTATTCCTATGTGGATGGTAGCTCGAGTCCAGCATGAGTCCAGGGCATCCACTTCTGAGGAGGAGCAGCTCAGATTTGAGAGGTACAAGAAGTACCATCCACCTACTTTCAACGGATTAGCTTCAGATGATGCTCAGGATTTTCTGGCGGAGTGTCATTGTATTCTCCATGCTATGGGCATAGCGGAGATGAGTGGAGTTTCTTTCACCACTTTCCAGCTTAGAGGAGCAACCTATCAGTGGTGGCGTGCTTGTGAGCTGAGTAGTCCGAATGAGGTAGCCTCACTCACATGGACTCAGTTCTCGGATATATTTTTGAGAGAGTATGTTCCTCAGATCCTCAGGGATGCATGGCGTATGGAGTTTGAGCAGTTGCGCCAGGTTTCTATGACTGTGTCAGAGTATGTAGTCCGTTTTAGTGAGTTGGCCCGACATGCACCGGCCTTAGTTGCCACAGTTCGGGAGAGGATTCATCGCTTTATTGAGGGACTACACCCCAGTATCAGGACCAGTTTTCACGCCCCCCTTTTTCCATCTCCTTTCGGATTGGTCAGGGTTTTCGGCATTTTTGGGACAACTCATTTCCTTTTGGGAAAGGGGTATAATAAGTTCGAAGATTCACCACCTAACGAATTAAGGTGCGTTAGGGAACCTATTAAGGGTCATTCATAACACTAAATTCATAACTAGAGATTGGGTAAGGGCTTGAAATTACTTCAAGGGGAAGGTGTTAGGCACCCCTCAAAGTTCACAACCGTGGGTCCCGGCTCAACAATTTTGTGAATTCATTCAAGTAGCAAGTAAACAGTCTAAGCACATATATGTAAACAAATAAAGGTTTTAACAGATTAGCAGTCCAAGCACACTTATGTAAAGGATAAGGGAGGTCCTAAGTGTTTATCCTATAGGATCACATCTGTACAATTCCCGGTAATCACTCCTCAATGAGGGGCTAAACGTTGCATTAGAGTACATGTCATCATATCCTTATCTACCCATTGTCCCACCCCTTAGCGGTTATTAAGCAAGTTTTGTTTAACGAGCTCTAAGTGTGTTGTTACCCGTCCCTTCTTCGTGGTCCCAGAGGAGTTTATGACCTCTATTATACTGGCAGTTCTAGACAAATCCCTATGGTTTTAAAAAAAGGGAAAACTAGACGACAAACAAGAACAAGTAGGACTAGCACATAAGCGAAAACAACAGTTAAGAGGCTCAGATTCACCTCCACACATAATGCAAGTAAACAACACGTCTCAAAACATAGACAGAAGCAGTTTTATTAGAAGAAAGAATCCTAAGACAGGATATCTAAGTGAACATTAAAATGCAGAACATGCAACACTATGTCATAATGCAATGGTAGGATCCTTAGTTTGCCTACTGATTTTAAGACCTGTAGGACTTTAAGCAGTAAACATAATCAGCACACAATTTCCAGTTTATAGAGATTAATTACCTAAGGCTTGCCTAGGCATGAGACTGCATGCGATCACAATTACAGGAGATGTCTAACAATTTTGAAATTGTTTAACCTACAAACATGTTGTTCTAAGTGACACAGACTTAAAAAGGGGAACATGTAGAAGTTTTTATTCAGAAGTATGAGAATTATATGGGAGACGATTTTTCTATACCTTTTCCAATCAGTGACTTATTTAATGGAACTAGGCGTGTTCATACAAATACAAGCAGGATTCCTAGAACATGGTATCTAAATGCATACTGGAATGTCAGTTTATTAGAACAAGATTATTAACCTGTCAGTAGGATTTCTAAGTGAAAAAACATTTATTGAAGCATGGATTAGTGATATGCTGAAGCAATAAACGTGAAGCCCTAAGAACATGATATCTAATGCATGTTTAGAATGATTTGGATGCAAATGAACACATTGGTCCTAAGACATGGCTTCTAGTGCACATTCACAGAATATAGAGCCTGGGAACATGGTTTCTACCCAATTTTTACCCATAGTACCATACACTACCCTCCCTTCACTAGTTACCCCGATATCTATTTACAAATAATTATTACAGATCAATGGCTGAATGAATTACATAAATAAATAAAAGAGAATAAGTTAAACTATAGGGATCCTGAAGCAGGCCCAAATACGACCTGAAGATACCAAGCCTTCAGCAGTCTCAAACGCCAAAGATTTCAGAACCAATACCATGTCCAGGTGTGTTAGAGTTCCCTAAGGACCTCAAGGATCCTGGGCAGTGCTAACACCTAGACTTTCATAACTGAGATTGGGTAAGTGCAGTGTAGAGTAGCCAGCCCAAGTGTGCCAGAGTTTGGAGGAATCTCAAGGATCCCAAGGCAGTACACACACTGGAGGGGCAGAACCTATTGACCTAAGCTTGAAGTGAGAGTGCTTGACAAAGTTTTAAAAGATTTTTAATGAGAAAATAGTGTAGAGATAACTCTAGGAGTGAAAAGATTTTTCTGAAAAATAGGAACTAGTTCAGTAGTGAAACTGTTTGAGAAAAGCATTGAAACACTTTTGAAATCAGAACACAAGTCAATTGTCCTTAGAACAAACAGATTCATGAATACTTAGTAGACGGATTCCAAACAGGGATAGAGGGGTTGGGGACACATAGAATACACATCAATGTATAGTGGAACACATAAAAAACAAGATGCACAGAATTCTCAAGGGTTTTTACAGAATTCATAGGTTAGTTATAAAGTAGGTGACTGAGACATAGAGCAGGGATCACAGTAAAGCCATATTAAAAACACATGAACACTGGACAGGATCAAGCACACAACTATAATCAATTTAGAACCCTAAGAAACTAGGTGACTTAATATGATCTCTTCAGTGAAGAAGAATAGGCAGGGGTAAGTAGACATGCTGGACAAACAATCAAGTAGGCAATTATATTTATACATGCCAACTACAGATTGAACAAAAATGGTTTGAACATGCTAGTTACACATTGAATAGGACAAGGCTTTAAACATGCTAAGCAAGGAAGTAAACAGGAAAACATATTGGATTCATGGTCAACGGGATAGTGCAGAAATGAAACACATAGAGTTTGGTTTTCAAAATTTAACTAGAGACATACCAGTTGAAGAAAAGAGTGCAGAATATAAAGCAGGTGTAGTTCAATGTCTAGCTTTGGCTTTCAGCTGGCTAGACCAAGAGTTAACACAAGTAGTAGAGAAAGAAAAGAGAGTTTGAGTGTGAGTCTGTGTGTGAACTAAAGTTCGTGTGTTGAGAGGTGAAACATGGGAGTTTATATAGTAGTTTAAGAGTAGGAAAAACAAGGTAAAAAGAAATCAGAAGCCAACAATTAAAGAAATCACAGAATTCAATCACATAAGGAGTTCGGAATAGACTCCTTTAATTAAGGGCAATCGATCAAGCGTAATAGAAGGGATTCAATTAAGGCAAGGAGTTCAAATCAAACCAAATGAGGGAGTTCAGAATAATCAGGGGTCTAATTAAGGAAAGAATCAGGTAAAGGAATCAGTAAGAATCCACAAATATACAGACAATTAAATAAGGCAGGGATGAATAAGTAAGGTCTTAAACAAGGAAACAAACAAGAATTATGCACACAAAATCTCTAACAGAGCAAATCAATTAGTCAGAATTTTTAGAGTAATACTGATTTTTGGGGAGAAAGATATCAACTTCCACAAATAGACAATGAGCTAGGTAAAACTTCACAGAAACATAGAATTTAATCCGAAAAATTGACTCAGAAACCCTAATAAATATTAATTAAGGTAAAAATCACAAAGAAGCGAATTTGACTAAGGAAAATCGTGTAGGTAAAAGATACAGAGTGAATCAATACAACTAGTAACATTAAAAAACTCAGAATCGAAGCAAAAAATGAAATAATGCCACAAGTAACACGGAAAACCCAGAATTGAAGCAAAATATAAGAAAAAAAATAGAGTATTAGCATAAATCGATTAGGGTTTAGGAAAAATCAACATAAATCGGTCAGAAGCACACAAGAACAGAAGATTAAACATTCGAAAATCAGGAAACTTTTGGAGAAGATGATTTTCAGTAAACCTTAGTTTTAGAAAAATGGAAAATCACTTTAAAAACCAAAAAACTTTCAAGGAAACATGTGAGATAGGTTCGATTCATCTCAGTTATGTACATATATGAGAAGATCGAATATACAAATTATGGTTTCGCGAAAATACCATAAAGACGAAGAAGAAGCTTAGAAATCCATAGGTTTAGGCAAAATAGAAAGATCTTACTCAAAATCGAGCCATGGCGGCCTGAAACAGGCAAGAACAGGACCAAGGTGTGAGTGGACTGACCCTCGTCCCCTGAGGGCCTTAAAGACAAGTAATATAAGAAGTCCATGAGAGGTCTGAGGGTGGTGAGGAATCACCATGGTTGACGAAGGAGAATGACGGTGAGAGAGATTAGGGTTAGGACATAGGGGGTTTGAGAGAGAAGGAGATGGGTGACGGTGGGTGAGAGATGAATAATGAGAGGGTTTGGGGGGTCGTTTGGTTTAATTAAGGTAAGGAAAATCCGGACCATTGATAAAAAATGATCAACGGCCAAGTTTGGCTATAATATTGGGTCAGGCAGCCTAAGGGTTTGGGCCAAAAATTATAAGGACCTTGGGCTATATTTGAGGTTAAAATTGAAAATAAAAAGGGCTATTTATTAAATACCCAAACAACTGAATAAAAATATTTTATAAAATAAATAACTAATCATAAAAAATGATTTTTATGCATAGAAACATTTTATAATAATTATTTAGTATTTTAAAAATACAATGGACCAATTTCTGGTAAAATAATGCAATAATTATATGCATGGGCTATAGTTTGCAAAGTTATTGCAATTGTAGCCAAAAAGTGCCAAATTGGTTATTTATAGAATAATTTGGACTTAATAGGACCATAATAGTAATATTAAATCAAGAAAATGTTTTTAAATCACTTATGGTGCAATTTTGTACTTATTTATTAGAAATAAAATACTGGGCAAATTAATAAAATATGTAGAAAATTGTGGAAAAATACCAATTGATGCTAATGCATGATTTTAAAGATATATATGCATTTTGAAACATTTTTATGGCCAGGGAGTTGGAGATAGATATCTCTTATCAGCAGGTCGTGAGTATTGCCAGGAGAGTAGAGGGCATACTTGCCCGGGACAGAGAGTAGAGAGAGGCCAAGAGGTCTCGAGAGACTGGTTATTATTCTGGAGCTCGTGCTCCATCAGCTCGCGATGGTAGGGTTTATGAGAGTCACCTTGTTCATTCAACTCTTCCAGCAGCCTTCGGTGTTGCATCCCTTTCTAGGCCTCGGGAACCTTATTATGCGCCGCCAGTATCTAGTGTACCTCTTGCTCGGGGTTCTATTAGCGGACAGTCCAGCAGACCTGGCTCAAGCGAGTCACAGCAGCCGCATCCTCCGAGGGGTTGTTTTGAGTGTGGTGATACTCGCCATATAGTGAGGGATTGCCCCAGACTTAGGAGGGGTGCACCTCCACAGACTTCTCAGTCACCAGCTACCGCTCCACCTGCTCAGCCAGCTCAAGGTGTAGTTCAGGGAGGTTGAGGTTGCCCTATAGAGGGAGGATAGAGTATGTATTATGCTCTTTCGGCTCGTTCAGATGCCCCAACAACCTTTATGCATTTGATGTAGTGTGTTCTGGCCTTATCTTGACTTCTTCATAATTGTGTTCATTGATGACATTCTGGTGTACTCCCGGACTCGGGGGGATCATGAGCAGCACCGGAGGACTGTGCTTCAGACCTTGAGAGAGAAGAGGTTGTATGCAAAATTTTCTAAGTGTGAGTTTTGGCTGGACTCATTGGTATTCTTGGGTCATGTGGTGTCGAGTGATGGGATTAAGGTAGATACGAAGAAGGTGGAAGCGGTGCAGAGTTGGCCTAGATCATCATCAGCTATCGAGATCCGTAGTTTTATGGGTTTGGCGGGGTATTACCGTTATTTTGTAGAGTGATTCTTATCTATTGTAGCACCTATGACTAGGCTGACCCAAAATGGTGCTACATTTAGGTGGACAGAGGAGTGTGAGGAGAGATTTCATAAACTCAAGACAACTTTGACTACAACCCCAGTATTGGTATTGCCTACAGGCTCGTCTTACATCATATATTGTGATGCTTCACGGATTGGTCATGGAACGATGTTGATGTAGGACGGTAGGGTGATTGCCTACGCGTCCAGACAGTTGAAAGTGCATGAGAAGAACTATCATTTCCACGATCTTGAGTTAACAACTATTGTTCATGCCCAGAAGATTTGGCAGCACTATTTGTATGGTGTTCCTTTTGAGATCTACACTGATCACTGGAGTTCGCAGCACCTTTTCAAGAAAAAGGATCTTAACTTGCGTCAATAGAGGTGGTTGGAGCTACTTAAGGATTATGACATCACCATTTTGTACCATCCGGGGAAGGCCAATGTAGTGGCCGATGCTTTTAGTCGCCGAGCTGAGAGTTTGGGGAGTTTAGCATATCTTCCAGCAGTAGAGAGACCCTTAACATTGGATGTTCAGGCCTTAGCCAGTCAGTTTGTGAGATTGGATATTTCTCAACCGAGTCGTGTTGGCTTGCGTGGTCTCTCGATCTTCTCTTTATGACCGTATCAGGGAGCGTCCGTATGACGACCCCCACCTGCTTGTCCTCAAGGACACGGTCCAGCATGATGATTCTAAGGAGGTTACTATTGGGGATGATGGTGTATTGAGGATGCAGGGCAGGCTATGTGTGCCTAATGTTGATGGTTTGCGTGAGTTCATTCTTCAGGAGGCTCATGGCTCGTGGTACTTTATTCATCCGGGTGCCGCGAAGATGTATTAGGACTTGAGGCAACACTATTGGTGGAGGAGGATGAAAAAGAACATAGTAGAGTATGTAGCTCGGTGCCTAAATTGGCAGCATGTGAAGTATAAGAATCAGCGGCCGGGTGGGTTGCTTCAGAAGTTGGATATTCCGGAGTGGAAATGGGAGCGGATCACTATGGATTTCGTTGTTGGACTCCCACAGACTCAGTGAAAGTTTGATGCAATTTGGGTGATTGTGGATAGGCTGACCAAGTCAGCTCATTTCATTCTAGTGATGACTACATATTCTTCCAAGCAGCTGGCTCGAATCTACATCCGTGAGATCGTCAGGCTTCATGGCGTATCAATATCTATTATATCTGACCGGGTACACAATTTATATCACGGTTCTGGAGAGACGTACAACAGGAGTTGGGTACTAGAGTGGATCTGAGCACACCATTTCACCCTTAGACGGATGGGCAGTCCGAGCGCACTATTCAGATTCTAGAGGATATGCTTTGTGCATGTGTGATGGAGTTTGGAGGGTCATGGGACCAGTTCTTGCCACTTGAAGAGTTTGCCTACAATAATAGTTATCAGTCCAGCATTCAGATGGCACCGTATGAGGCTCTGTATGGTAGGCGGTGTCGGTACCAGTGGGTTGGTTCGAGCCGGGCGAGGCTAGATTATTGGGTACATATTTGGTCCAGGATGCCATGGATAAGGTGAAAGTGATTCAGGATCGACTTCACACAACCCAGTCCATACAGAAGAGTTATGTGGACCAGAAGGTTCGCGATGTAGCATTCATGGTTGGAGAGCGGGTCTTGCTTTGAGTATCGCCTATGACGGGTGTTATGAGGTTCAAAAAGAAGGGCAAGCTGAGCCCGAGGTACATTGGTCGTTTTGAGATGTTGCGGCGTGTTGGGGATGTTGGTCATGAGATTGCTTTACCCCCATACTATCAGGAGTTCATCCGGTATTCCACGTTTCTATGCCTCAAAAGTATCACGGTGATCTGGCTCATGTATTAGATTTCAGCTCGGTCCAGTTGGACAAGGATCTACATTATGTTGAGGAGCCAGTGGCTATTTTGGACAGGCAGGTGAGAAAGCTAAGGTCAAAGAACATTGCTATAGTAAAGGTTCAGTGGATGGGTCAACTGGTCGAGGAGGCCACTTGGGAGACCGAGTAGGATATACGCAGCCGTTATCCTCATTTTTTCACAGCTTCAGGTATGTCTCTATATTCGTTTGAGGACGATTGTTTTAAGAGGGGGAATATGTGGCGACCTGGCCGGTCGTCTTGAGAGTTATAGCCCTGACCCCCTATTAACTACTTTCCCCGTATCAATTTTTGCTATTATGACTTAACGGGAATTTTTGTTTTTGTTTTTTTGAGTGTTTTGGGACACTTAGTCCCTAAAACGGGAGCTTAAGCCTTAAGATTTGGATTGTAGTTAGAACTGTGTGAAGACGACTCCAGAATGGAGTTTCGTTGATTTCGTTAGCTCCGTTAGGTAATTTTGGACTTAGGGACGTATCTGAATTGGGTTTTAGAGGTCTATAGATCATTTAGGCTTGAAATGGCGAAAGTCAAACTTTTGGAGATTTTAGCCGGTAGTGGAAATTTTCATATCAAGATCGGATTTTGATTTCAGAAGTTGGAATAGGTCCGTAGGGTTGAATGTGACTTGTGTGCAAAATTTGGGGTCATTCGTACGTGGTTTGATAGGTTTCGACATCAGTTATCGAATATGGAGATTTCAAGTTTCTTTAAGTATGAATCAGAGGATGATTCGTAATTTTAGCGCTGTTTGAGATTGTTTGAGGGATTGACTAAGTTTGTATGGTGTTTTAGGATTGGTTGGTATGTTTGGTGAGGTCCCTGGGGCCTCGGGTGAGTTTCGGGTGCTTAACGGATTGAATTGAGACTTAAGAAAATTGCTGAAGTTGATGTATCTGGTGTAACCGCACCTGCATACTTTGGGCCGTAGAAGAGGCTATGGAGTCGCAGATGTGAATTTGGGCCTTGTCCAGCTGGGGCCGCAGGTGCAACAAGTTGTCCGTAGAAGCGGATGAACAGAAGCGGTTAGGGACCGTAGGAGCGGGCTCGCAGGTGCGGCCTAGTGCTCGCAGGTGCGGCCTAGTGCTCGCAGATGTTGTCCCAGCTCATTTAAGTTGTTTTCACACCTGCGATGGTTCTTCCGCAGGTACGGGACCGCAACAACGGGTTATAGACCGCATGTGCGGTTTAACTGGCAGAAAAGGGGCTAAATCGAGGGTTTGATTCATTTCTTCATTTTTGGACCTAGGAGCTCGAGAATTGGCGATTTTTCGAGGGATTTTCATAGAGATCTTTGGGGTAACGATTCCCAACTCGATTTTGGTTGTATTTCAATTATCTATTGTTGTTTTCTTCATTTAATTAAGGAAAATGGATGAGAAAGTAGGGAAAATGGCCAAATTTCTGAGTTTTGATTGAGATTTAGACATCAGATTTGGATAATTTTGGTACGAGTGAACTCGTGAGTGAATGAGTGTTCATATTTGGTGACTTTTACCGGATTCCGACACGTGGGCCCGGGGAGGCTTTTTGGGCGAATTTCCAATTCCTTGTTTTAACTTTGATTTCAGTAGCTAGATTAGTTCCTTGTAGATGTATTTATGTTATGTAATTGATTTTGGCTAGATTTGGGCCAGTCAGAGTTGGATTTTCGTGGAAAGAGCATTGTTTCAGATTGATTTGAGCTTGGTTCGAGGTAAGTGGATTGCCTAACCTTGTGTGGAAGAACTCCCCGTAGGATTTGTACTATTTTTGATATACGAGCGTCGTGCACGTGAGGTGACGAGTACGTACACGGACTAATTTTGTAAAAAAAATCCCATTTCTACTAAGAAACTTGTTTCCTTCTTATTTGAGTCTTATCAACATGTGTAGTATCCTGCTAGACTAGAATAACATACCTACTTGCCTTAACTGCTTATTTGAACTAGGTGCAACATATTTAGTGAATTTACCTATTTTTCCTTAACTTGTACTTAGGCTGAATTGTAGGATTCAGTGAATTATTGAATCTATTATTTGGGCTGCATATTTACTTTGGGACTATGGAACGGTATTCCGGGAGTCTCCCTGTCCTGTATATTTACTTTGGGACTATGGAATGGTATTCCGGGAGATCCCCCTGTCTTGCATATTTACTTTGGGACTACGGAATGGCATTCTGGGGGATCCCCTGCACATTTACGTTTGGGACTACGAGACAGTATCTCAGGAGATCCCCTGTTGCATTTCTTTGTACTGAGCTGTTATCTTTCTATGATTTCTCTCTTGTTAAATTCCAGTCTTTATTTTACTGCGATATTTCATTATTGTCTTGCTTTATTAATTATATACCAGTAGGGCCCTGACCTGACCTCGTCACTAGTCGACCAAGGTTAGGCTTGGCACTTACTAGGTACCATTGTGGTGTACTCACCCCCTTTCCTGCTCATGTTTTCGTGTGCAGATCCAGGTTCCCCCTACCAGCCTTGTTCATAGTTGCAGTAGCTGCTGTCGGAGACTTCAAGGTACATCTGCCCGCGCCTGTAGATCCTCGGAGTCTCCCTTTAACTCATGTGTTCATTCTTCCTTTATTTCTACAAAAACTGATGTATTGAACAGTTAAGACTTCTTAGTAACTTGTGACTTACAGTGTTCCGGGTTTGAGATTTTTTGTACATTTCGGAAGTTGATAATTGTATATGTCGAGCGACATTCAATTAGTTATTTAGGTTATTGTTACTTTTAGTTATTAATGTTCATGCTTTCATTTCATTTTCCGCAAAGTGTTAGGCTTACCTAGTCGTAGAGACTAGGTGCCGTCACGACAATTCACGAAGGGAGAATTTGAGTCGTGACATGTTCCTTCAACTCCTCCAACTCAGGAGGAGCTATACGATATGGAGGAATAGAGATTGGCTGATTTCCAGGCAACAAATCAATACCAAAGTCGATATCTATGTCGGGCGGCATGACCGAAAGATCAGATGGAAATACATCAGGGAAATCCCTCACTACTGGGGCTGACTCAACTATAGGGGTATCAATACTGACATCTCTTACATAAGAGATAAGCATCACACCTCTTCTCAACCATTCGTTGAGCTTTAAGAAATGAAATAACTCTGCTGGTATTATAATCTAAGGTACCTCTCCACTCTAACCGCGGTAAGCCTTGTATAACTAGCTTCAGAATCTTGGTGTGACAATCAAGAACTGCATAATGGGGTGAAAACAAGTCCATGCCCAAGATAATATCAAAATTTACCATACTAAGCAATAATAAATCGGCTCTAGTCTCAAAACCACTAATAACAACCAAACACCACCAATACACACAACCAACAACAATAGAATCTCCCACAGGTGTAGACACATAAATAGGAGAACTCATAGAATCATGGGATACACCCATATATGGAGCAAAATAAGATGACACATAGGAATAAGTGGAGCCTGAATCAAATATTACTGACGCATCTCTATGACAGACCAGAACAATACCTGTAATGACAGAGTGGGAAGCAACTGCCTCTGTACGAGCAGGAAGGGCATAATATCTGGCCTGGCCTCCCCCTCTAGGGTGACCTCTACCTCCCCGACCTCCACCTCGAGCTGGCTGAGTAGTTAGAGTGGTAGCTGGTGCTGTAATCATAGATTGAGGACCCTGTGGAGCACGTGGTGCCTGAGAATCCATATGGCGAGTGTCGCCACACTAAAAAAAGGCTCTCGGGGGATGCGGCTATTGTGGATGGCTCGCGCCAGGTCTGCTGGACTGACCGCTAAAAACACCCCGTGCAGGAGGCACACTAGATACTGGAGGTGAATAATATGGCTCATGAGGCCTAGGAGTAGCCGGAATACCACTGGCTGTGGGAAGAACTGAATGAACAAGGCGAATCACATAGCCCCTACCTGGAGAACTGCAGCTGGGGCACGAGTACTAGTATATGCCAGACTCTCGAGACCTCTTGGTCTCTCCTCTCTCTCCCGAGCAAGAATGCCCTCCACTCTCCTAGAAATACTCATAACCTACTGGTACGAAATATTTATCTCTAACTCCTGGGCCATGCTAGTCCTGATTCTAGGATGGAGCCCCTCGATAAACCGACGGACCCTCTCTCGAATTTTAGCAACCAAGGCCAGTGCATGTCTAGCCAAATCACTGAAACGAACTGCACACTCTAACACAGTCATAGCACCTTACATACTCAAACCCAGCGCACCACGCATCTCTGAGGCTCTGGGGAACGTACTCCCTCAAAAACATATCCAAGAACTGAGTCCATGCAAGTGAAGCTGCCTGAGCCAGACTGTCCAACTCATAAGCACGCCACCACTTATAGGCTGTTTCTCTAAGCTGGAACGCAATTAAAGAAACCCCACTCGACTCCGCTATGCCCATAGTGCGGAGGATACAGTGGCACTCCTCAAGAAAGCCCTGGGCATCCTCTTTCACCAAACCACTGAAAGTAGAAGGGTGATACTTCTTGTATCTCTCGAGCCTACGCTCCTCCTCCTCAAAAACGGCTGCCCTACCCTCGGGCTGAACTGGGGCTACAGGTGGCACCGGTATAACCTCTGGAATCTGATCGACCTGAACCCACTGCTCTGGGGTGTAGGCGGCGGGAGTTTGTGCTCTTCCCCCGGCCTGAGATGTGGCAGGAGCAAGGGGAATCAACCCTGCCTAAGCTAGATTCCCGAACATGCTCAGGAACTGTATCAGGGTCCCTTGAAGAGCTGGTGTAGTATTAAGCGTTTCAGGTGCCTGCACTCCAACTAGAGCTACTAGTGGCTCCTCTGTAGAAGCTCGTGCAGGTGCTCTGGCTGCACCATGTGGATGTCCTCGGCCTTTGGAGGCTCTAGAAGAGCGCGTGAGTGCTTTGTCATCTGATCCGGTTGTACGTGTCCTCACCATCTGTGAGAGAATAGAAAACATAAGTTTAGAATTTCGAAGTCAACAATTTTGCACGAGAAGGAATCAAAAGAAGTGAAGTTCTCCTAACAGTTCCATAGTCTCTGGAAGATAAGTACAGACGTCTCCGTACCGATCCGCGAGACTCAACTAAACCTGCTTGTGACTCACGACAACTATAAACCTAGAGCTCTGATACCAACTTATCACGATCCAAATCCTCCCTCCGTGATATGTCATGACGGAACCTAGTCTCTACGACTAGGTAAGCCTAATATTTGCGAAATAATGAAATTTAAAGCATAAATTTAACAACTAGCTATAAAAGATATTTAAATAACCACGATAAATGCGGCTCGGCAAGTACAATAACCACTCTCGAATATTCACAAGTTCTCCCCAAGACCCAGAACATCATATGTCACAAGCTTCTACGAATTTGTCTAACTGTTTCTATACATCAGTAATTGGAAGAAATAAAGGAAGAACAACACAAAAAGGGATAAAGGGGGACTCCAAGGTCTGTGAACGCGGGCAGATGTACCTTGAAGTCTCCGAAGCAGCAACGAGTATGCAACTAAAGGAAAGGCTGGTAGGAGGTACCTGGATCTATACAGGAAAACATGTACAGAAGAGTATCATGAGTACAACACAATGGTACCTAGTAAGTGCCAAGCCTAACCTCGGTCGAGTAGTGACGAGGTCAGGTCAGGGCCCTACTAGAATATATAAATTAAATAAGGCAGAATAAATAACGCAATATAATAAGAGACTGAAATTTAACAAAACGGAAATCACAGAGAATAAAAGTATAGTGCATAAGAATAACAGTAGGGGATCTCCCAAGATACCATTTTGTAGTCCCAAAAGTAAATTTGCAGGGGGATCTCCTGCGATATCGTCCCGTAGTCCCAAAGTAAATATGTAGGGGGATCTCCCGGGATACCGTCCCGTAGTCCCATAGTAAATATGCAGGGGGATCTCCCGGGATACTGTCCCAAATTAAATATGCAGGGGTATCTCCTGGTATATTGTTCCGTAGTCCCAAAGTAAATACGCAGCTCAAAATAATGGAATTAACAGTTACAACAAGAAATTCTACAGTTTAGCCTAAGTACAAGAAAAGGAAAAGTAGGAAAACCCACTAAGCATGCTGCACAGAGTTTAGATAAGCATTTAAGGCACGTAGACATGCTATTATAGGCTAAATAGGATAATTACTCATGCTGATATAACTCAAATAAGAAGAAACATGTTATCACTCAGTAAAAATCAGATTTTACAACAAATATCCCTTGTACGCACTCGTCACCTCACGTACACGGCGCTCACATATCACAACAGTACCAAATCCTAAAGGGAGTTCCCCCACACAAGGTTAGGCAAGTCACTTACCTCGAACCAAGATCAATCAATCGGTAACAATGCCTTTTCCACGAATATCTGACTTCGAATGGCCCAAATCTAGCTAAAAGCAATTAAATACCATAAATATAATTATAAGAAACTAATCTAATTAATGAAATCAAGGCTTAAGCAAGAAATTAGAAAATTGCCCCAAAAAGTCAACCCGGGTCCACGTCTCGGAATCGGGTAAAAGTCATAAAATATGAACACCCATTCACTCACGATTTCACTTGTACCAAAATTATCCAAATTCGATATCAAAATCTCAATCAAAACCTTAAATCTTAGTTGAAGAACTTCTTCCCATTATTCCTAAATTTTCAACCCAAATCCAAAATTAAAAGACGAAATTAATGATAGATTAGTTGGATATAACCAAAATCAAGTGTAGAATCATTACCCAATCGATATCTCTAAAAATCCCTCAAAATCGCGTCCAAATTTGAGTTCTCTATCTCAAGTTTTAATAAAAATGGCCAACCCTCAATTTTGAAGTGTTATAGGCTGCCAGGTATTCCTTCTTCGCGAACGCGCTCATACCCTCGCGTTTGCGTTGAACAAAAATCCACTGACCAAAATCTCTCTTTCACGAATGCGCCTGAGCTATTGCAAACACGTCGGTTCCACTGCCTATTTCTTCGCGAACGTGTTCCTCACTACGCGAATGCGTAGAACCAAAACCTTGGGGTTCCACCTACTAATATTCAACTACGCGAACGCGATGCCATTCGCGCGTTCGCGATGCACTGCTTGAACAAACCTTCGCGAAGACATACTCCACTTCGCGAAGGTGAAGAAAAATTCTCCACCTACCTCCAGCTCCTCTTCGCGAACGCACGACTCCCCTCGCGAATGCGAAGAAGGAAACCAGAACTGGAGGCATCAGAAAAATCTGCAATTTCTTCACAAGTCCAAATGATCCGTCAGCCACCCAAAATTAACCCGAGGCCTCTAGGACCTCAACCAAACATACCTACCAATCCTAAAACACCATACAAACTTATTCGAGCCCTCGAAACACATCAAACAGCAACAAAAACACGAATCACCCTCCAATCCAAACTTAATGAACTTGAAACTTCAAATTTCTACAACCGATGCTGAAAATTTTCAAACCACGCCCGATTGACCTCAAATTTTTCACACAAGTCGTATTCAACATTACGGACCTACTCCAACTTCCAGAATTGGAATCCGAACCCGATATCAGAAAGATCACTTTCGGTCAAAATATCCAAAAATTCGACTTTCGCCATTTCAAGCCTAAATCAGCTACAGACCTCCAATTCAAAATCCGGACACGCTCCTAAGTCCAAAATCACCCAACGGAGGTAACGGAACAAAACTCTATTCGGGAGTTGTCTTCCTACAGTTCCAACTACGGTCAAAATCCTAAGACTTAAGCTTTCGTTTTAGGGACTAAGTGTCACAAAACACTTTGAAATTAAAAACAAAACCTCCCGACAAGTCACATAAGCAAAAGAAGATACTGGGAAAGCTGTTTATAAGGGATCAAAGCTATTACTCTCAAAACGACCGGCCAGGTCGTTACATGATTAACTTATTTACTCATTTTAGTATTTTTAAAATCATAACTTCCTACAATTTAATAGTAAGAAAGAAAATTTATAGGGTAAATGATAATACTTTTCACTACTACACTAATGAACAATCCATAGCACCCCAAAACCCGGTGTCACAAGTGCATGAGCATCAACAAGGAAATACGGTAAAATACAATATCTGTCTAGAATAAAAATTAGATAGGAGAGTGTAAATAACTCTCATGGAGACTCTGTGTGCTGCTGACTCGCAACATGGATGCAGCTCACCTAAGTGCCCTCAATAGTTGCGCCTCTGCACCCACAAGACCACTAGACATATGTACCTGCACAAAATGTGCAACAAGTGTAGTATGAGTACGTAAATAAATACGTACCCAGTAAGTATCTAGTCTAACCTCGAAGAAGTAGTGACGATAGGTCGACTCTGACACTTACAATGTGCTAACCATAAAATATCGATATTATAATTAAACATGAGTTATGTAGAAACAACTGAAAACTCAAGAACAAGAAATAAGTAAACCATTCTTTCACTGATAGTAATTCCCAATTTAATTTCCATCATTTAACAAATTAATATTTTAAGCCAATGAAACAATATCGATTATAATTGGACTCTAAGAAATTTTCACGCACGAATTATGCCGAGGTTGTACGATCCGATCCAATATATAAATATAAAATGTTCAATGTTGAGGGTCGAACGACACGAAACATAGATGCATCTATTTGTTACCGAGGCGTTCAGCTTGCTCCACAAGAAGAGAAAAATACATTAAAACAACTGCTTCAAGATTTACTTAAGGGGGTTAATATTCAAAGAAATATCAATTCTTATTAACGGTCAAGTAACCCGCCCAAAACTCAAGTGAATGAAGTTTAACCTTTTACAGTTTCTTTATCAAGTTCCAATATGATTTAAGCAATTAAATTAACAAGTAGGGTGCAAACATCGCAAATATAACATGGATTGAGTCCTAAAATACCCGGACATAAGCATAATTAGTAGCTACGTACGGACTCTCGCCACCTCGTGCATACGTAGACCCCACAAATAGAAGCACAAGTTAAATCAATTCACCTATGGGGTTTATTTCCTCTTACAAGGTTAGAAAAGAGACTTACCTCGCTCCGAAGTTCCGTAGCAGGCTCCGACGCCACTCTAATCTCAACCCAAAGCTTGACGGTCTACAACTACGCAACCGATGTGCAAACCAATCACAACATGTTCTAATACTTATAATTCATCAATTTAAACAAATTTCCAACTCCGCTCGAAAAGTCTATAAAAGTAACCGTCAAGCCCATGTTTTTGGATTCTGAAATTTTTTGAAGATAACCATTACCCATAACCTCACAAACTCAAATATATAATTTTGTTCTAAATTCCATGCTGAAATTCGTGGTTAATAATCCAAAAATACCAATTTCTAGGTCTTCCTTCTAATCCCAAATTTTCTACAATTTTTATGTCTAAATCCATATATAAACCTTGTATTTAACTCACAATGTGAAGAAATCACTTACCCCATAATAGTTTATGAAGATGGAACTCCAAAATTGCTCCAAAATCGGCTCCCATGGACGAAATGAAGTGGAATTGAGCCAAACCCTTCGTTTTAAAAAAGGACACTGCCCAGCCCGACTACCGCACCTGCGACCGCTTCAGCGCATCTGCGGTCTCGCAGGTGCGGCCAAAACTTCGCACCTGCGTATACCCTCTGCCCAGCACAACTCCGCACATGCGATGCCAAACGTGCCCCTACAGTCTCGCACATGCGGAGACCTTCCGCTTCCACGACTCCAACTGCCCAGCTCGCATTCCGCTTCTGTGGAGCTTTCCTCGCATCTGCGGGCTCGTAAATGCAGAAACATCCTCACATATGCGACCCCCTAGCTCAGTCTAAATGTCACGTCTGTGACCACGAGCTCGCACCTGTGGACTTTTCCACAGAGGTGTGATTGCACCAGATTTTAGCAGCCTCAGCATTTCCCCCAAACACAAGTCGATCCGTTAACTGTCAGGAATCTACCCGATGCCCCCGGGACCTCAACCAAACCTACCAACAAGTCCTAAAATACAATACAGACTTACTCGAGCCTTCAAATCAC
Organism: Nicotiana paniculata; assembly: GCA_005239505.1. NCBI lineage: Eukaryota > Viridiplantae > Streptophyta > Magnoliopsida > Solanales > Solanaceae > Nicotiana > Nicotiana paniculata. The sequence continues at coordinate 31,380 of MDKI01051905.1, read as the reverse complement.
ATCGAACAACCCTAATATTACGAATCTCACCCCAATTCAAGCTTAATAAATTTTAGAACCTCTAACTTCTACATTTGATGTCGAAACCTTTCAAATCACATGCGATTGACCTCAAATTTTGCATACAAGTCACATTCGACATTACAGACTGTATACATAAAAAATTTAAAGGACCAAGTTAAATCCTAAATTCAAGATACTACAGGATTCTTGAAATCCTAGGAGTCTATAAGAGTTTTTTGGAGGTTACTCTACCCTAAACCCTAACGCATACCTATAAAAAGGGTCACATATTCCCTTTGAAAAGGCATCTCAAAAATGGAGATCATCTCGAAAATCCCATAAACTCACGGGATATTTACAAAGAGATCAAGAAGTGGCCGGATAATTCTTGATAATCAAATAATTCAAGAAGATCCACAACATACTTCATGGATATCAAATAAATCCATGAAAGCCCACATCATCCTACGTTCGAGAAATACGCTGCTTCAACCCTCGAATTACGGAGAACGATCTAGAGAGAAGAATAAAGGGAACAAATAGAATTGCACTTGCATCTTTTTATCAATAAAATTATGTTTCTTCATATATATATTGTGGTTGCAATTTATTTTGTATCACAAATAATTTGTTGCAAACAAATTGGCACGCCCAGTGGGACCAGTTCTGCCCTTCATCTTTTCCTCCTGTAAATCGAAACTTTAAGTTTCAAAATCATTTGTTGAGATTGTCGAGTACTTCAAGTCTCATCTTCAAGTTTCGGCAAGCCTACACCATGACAAATCTTGAAGTAAGGGCATTTGTAGATATCAAAATTTTAAAGGATCAAGGTAAATCCTAAATTCAAGATACTACAGGACTCTTGAAATCCTAGGATTCTATAAGAGTTTCTTGGAGGTTACTCTACCCCAAACCCTAACGCATACCTATAAGAAATGTCACATATTCCATTTGAAAGGGCATCTCAAAAATGGAGATCATCTAGAAAATCCCATAAACTGACCGGATATTTACAAAGAGATCAATAAGTGGGCGGATAATTATTGATAATCAAATAATTCAAGAAGATCCATAACATACTTCATATATCAAATAAATCCATGAAAGCCTACATCATCCTTCGTTCGAGAAATACGGTGCTCCAACGCTCGAATTACGGAGAACGATCTAGAGAGAAGAATCAAAGGAACAAACAGAATTGTACCCGCATCTTTTTATCAATAAAATTATGTTTCTTCATATTTATATTGTGGTTGCAATTTATTTTGTATCACAAATAATTTGTTGCAAACACGGACCTACTCCAAATTCCGGAATCGGAAGTGAAGCTACTCATGGCCTCAAACTACCGAACAACGCGCTAGATCTTAAAACGACCGGCCGGATCGTTACAAATAGACCATTTTCAACCCCCAAAAGACCCAAAATAACAGCTCCAAAAATGTTGCCAGCTTGACCGGGAAAAGCCTTTCTTTCGACGCCAAAACAGAGGCTGCCGGCGAACTCGAGCTCATCGCTTGAGGTCGCCATTCGAGTCATTTGAGGTTCGCAGTCTTCCGGGCATTTAAGGTATGTTCGTGATCTCGTCGACTGTTCTTTCGTTGTTGTTTATTCGAATTTGTGAGGTTGCCGGCGAGTCCTCTGTTCGCATTGTCGAGTTGTTCTTGTCGAATTTCCACCTTTGTATTCAAGAAGTTTTTCATATATAAAAGGTCCGTTTCCATCTCATCTTTTGTCAATTGCTATCTTATTTGGTGCTGGAATGATGTATTTTGCCAAATTCCTTGTTTGTGATATTCTGTTCATAATTGAAATTGCTCATAGTTGGCTGGCTTGGAGTTAACTCACTACTTGACGTAATTAGGATGAAATGCTAGTTTGTTTACATTCTTATTTTAATGTTTGATGTTGCCTTGTTTGGAAATTCAAATAGAAGATACAGGAACTAATTTGAACAAATGGTCCAAATGTTTAAAGAGAAACTACCAGCTATGTCCATTTATAAGTAGCTCATTAGAAAAAAATGGTTAATTCATAAAATATTATTAATATTAGCCAATTAGTTATTTGTAGCAAAACAAAATATCAAATTTTTGCTTTATTTTGAGTGGGTATTATTAGAAAAGATTAGGTACATCTTAAGGAGCTTGAATCTCAATTTCGGGATGATTTGGTGAAGTTTTAAGGTGGTTTGAATTGAAAATTCGAAGTAAAAACTGAACATGAAAAAAATGATATGTGTATCACACTGTGTATCAAATATGTATCATATTTGTATCAATTGTGTATCACATGTATATCTATGTATACAAGTGTGTGAGATACATACGTGATACATGTTTGATACATGTGTCACAAAAAATTTTTTGAACTCGATTTAATTATGAATTTTGATACAAAACCCGTCCAAATCACCTCCAATCTTCCTCAAGTTTTGTATATTGACTTAACTATATGTTTTCAATGAATTTCAACTATACCCATTGAAAAAGTTTCTTTTTTGTTTAGATTTTTGAAATATTATATTTTTTTTGTATTTCATCACCTTATTTGCTAACTCATCCATGAAATTTCCTTTCCGTCTTTCATTTAATGTTGCTAAGCCCACTTCAAAATATGAAAGGTGAATTTTGCATGTGATTCTTTGAGAAAAAGAACCTTATTTATTTGGTTTTTTAATTTTTATATGTACTTGGCTAGTTTTGATAAGTTTATGACTAATGGCTAGAAATTGGTAAGTTAAGACTTATTTGAAATATTTGTGTAAGTTTTCCATGTTTAAATTCATCGGCCCAATACAAATGAATTCATCAGTTGGCCCGTCTTTAAATAAGCACTAATTCATAATATCTTCACCTACAAATGACTTCCATAAATCATGGCCTTCACAATAATCTCAAATTAATTTAGGAAGATGACTTATGAACATCGTAACTTGCTTTAGGCGCGATTAATAAACAATTATCATGACTATGGGTACGGTTTCCATGGCATAATTATCATGCGACTTGACCACAACTTCAAAAATTAAAATAAACGTGTTTTGAATTACGGGTGCGTTTCTTGTGGCGTGATTTGCGATGTGTACAAAAAATAACAAGTGCACGACACCGCGACTTATTTAAATAAACTCCATAATTGTTTAAAATAATTAAAAGCGATATAAAATCAGTAATGCACAAAAGGTTCTAAAACATGTAATAATTCAGATATTTAAGCCAGGTATTAATTATTAAGCAGCTGTGCTAAAATCACGGAACTTAGGAGTGCCTCACACCTTCTCTCGGGTTAACAGAATTTCTTACCCGGACTTTTGTATTCGCGGACCAAATAGAGTCAATTTCTTTGATTTGGGATTTTAAAATAAACCGGTGACTTGGGACACTATCATAATTTTCCCAAGTGACAACTTTGAATTAAATAAATAATCTCATTTTAAATAATGTCACTTTAATTGGAAAAAATTCACTATCCCTCGGGAAAAAAAGAGGTGTGACAACTCCCTCCATATCAATTTATGGGAATTTATTTATAGGCGCACAAAATGTATGTGATTCATTTTGTACCGCAATCCACAAATTCAAAAGTCGCGTCTTTTTTCTTAAATTTCGTGCCTAATCAAATGGGTTCACATAAATTGAAACGTAAGGAGTATTAATTACTGAAACCTAATGATTTCTTGTCAAGAAAGTCGTCTCTTTAGTTTCAAGCTTTTAGTTGTTTGATTTTTTGTGAAAGCATTATATATTCCTTGGTTACTAGATTGATTCCCTAGATCCAAACGAAAAAGTTTTCTGCCATTTTTCGTCTCTGGATTAACTAGTTTGCTAATTGCTTAACATAAAATTTTATTTGACCACTTTGCGATATATCCTGAAAGCAAGAAGCAAGGGTGTAATTAATTCCACACAAAAGCCATTGTGCTTTTGTGCATCCATTTTCTGGCTTGTTAGCGTTGTTTTTTATTGTAGCTAGCGGGCATATAGTGTCAGAGTTGTTTGCAAGTCATGTCAGTGCAGGCTCAGCGTAGAATCATGATAACATTAGTTATCCTATTAATCTTAATATTTTCTATATTAAGATAATTTAAAGATTTTCCTAAACTGCATCATTCAGAGTTGTTTGCAAGTTATGCCTCAGTGCAGGCTCAACGTAGCATCATAGTAGATGTAGTTATGCTATTGACCTAACATTTCCTTTATCGAAATAATCCAAAGATTTGCCTAAATTGCATCATTCATCAAAAATAGCGAACCAAAGATTGTCCATAACCTTCATATTTTGAATCCCAAAGTCCCTTCAATACTAACAAGTAAGCTAAAAGGAGTGAGAAATCTGCCAAGCAGAGAGTACTCTCAAGTGTACATTGAGAAATTTGTTGAGAAAGGCAACACACTACTACCAAAAGAACTCTATGTTTAACAATTCAATCTTCAATAATCTTCTGAACTATTATACATAACATTCAAATATTCAATTCAGTGGCCACAAAATCAAATATTGAATCAGAAGCAGGCATAATATTTTTAAAAACAAAAAGTTCATAAAAGTGACAAAGTACCGAAATTTTTAGAGTCCCTAAATTTAGTTTATTTCATAATACATAAAGAAGGTCTGTATTAAAGTTGTTGAGTTCAACTGAACTTGCAGATTATATCATAAATCAGCCTCTGAGATCGAGGGGTATATCGAGGGCAGTTGGAATCCCTCAACTCTTAATTAGAGATCTCATATTGTAATTATCTTATAAGTGATTTAATTGTGTACATAATTTTTGTACTGTCAATACAAAAAACCTAACGCGCTCTAAAGGTTATTAGTTGTAATATTTTCGTCCTATAAGCCAATTTTCATATCAAGGCACACACTTACATTTTTGCATAATTGCAGTCTCCAAAGATAGTCGGCATGAACTCAACGATCGCCGCGCTCTAACTCACCTGGATCTGCACATGAAGTGGAGGGTGTAGTATGAATACAACTGACTCAGTAGTAACAGAAATGACTAAGGAACTGAGTAGTAGTGACGAGCTAAGAAAAATAATCCAATTACTTATTTCCACAATTGAGTACAAACAGGAGTAAACAGGTAATTTCCATAAATCAACGAATGCTACAAAGAAATCATAAAGTAAATGCAGCAACGACAAAAGTAAATGAAACCTCACAGCAATGCCACTCAATCACTCAACACTCAGCACTCAATACACACTCTCAATAGGTACATGCGCTCACTGGGGGTGTACAGACTCCGGAGGGGCTCCTATAGCCCAAGCGCTAATCTGCACGGATAACTCACGTGCTGCACGTACAACTCACTTGCCATAATTTCAATATATGGATCTGCACGGTCAACCCACGTGCTACACGGATAACTCACGTGCTATGGTATCAATACCTGGATCCGCACGGACAACTCACGTGCTATAATATCAAATATCAAATAAAAGTCCCTCAACCTCACTCAATCATGTACCTCTCCAGCCTCACAATTCATAACAAATGAGGGAACACAACCCAAATCAAATATCATAGAATATCAACAGAATAACATAGACTGAGGTAAACATGTATAATAATTTCTATGACTGAGTGCAAATAATGTGAGCATGAATAAAGCTTAAGCATGATCTCTAGCATGAAGACATTCAAGTTCAATAACATGAAAATACGTAACAGAGATAATGTCCATTAGGCCTCACAACCTCATGGGACGCACCAAGTCTCAATCCCTCGCGGTGTACACCCACACGCCCATCACCTAGTGTGGGTATCACCTTCAAACAATCACATGATATAACTTCTCCGGGTTTATATCCTCAAAGCTAGAGTTAAAATAGTTACTTACTTGAACAGCGTAAAATTCTACTCCGGAATGTCCTCGTCCCTCGACTCGGTCCAAAACAGGCCAAAACTCGATCCCTAAGCCCACATCTCGAAACCAATCAAAAATGGCAGAATCAGAATCCTCATCCTCTCCCGAGTCCAACCATATAAAATTCGTCAAAATTCGATTCTGTTTGGTCCCTCAAATCCTCTCTTAAAACTCTCCAAAACTCAAGCCCTAACTCTCTCAATTTTACCCTAAACTCCTACAATTTTCATGGTTAATCAGTGGAAAAACATCATAAACACGCGTAAATAAACCCAAGTAACTTACCTCAGTGATATCTCTCAATACTCCCTTGAAAAACACTGCCCAAAGCTCAAAACCACTCAACAATGGTGGAAAAATGGCAAAAATTCGCCAAGTGGGCTTTATAGGTTTCTGCCAGGGATTCCGCACCTGCAGACCCTTACGTGCATCTGTGGCGCCGCACCTGCGGAAATCCCATCGCAGGTGTGTATTTCACTTAACCCACGAGACTCCGCATCTGCGCTCGAACCCTCGCACCTGCGGTTCCACAGATGCGGTCTAGCCTGCAGCTTCTGCGCCCATTTCCGCATCTGCGGTTGGTCCTCCGCTTATACAACCATCGCACCTGCGGTCCCTACTCCGCAGGTGCGGCCACACCAGAACAGCAACACCAGTTGCATTTTTCCAACTTCCAAACTTCCCGTTAACCATCTGAAATCACCCCGAGCCCCTCGAGACCTCGACCAATAATTCCAACAAGTCATATATCACTGCCCGAACTTAGTCAAACTTTCGGAAAACTCAAAACAACTCCAAATCACCAAATCAACCTGGGATTCAAGCCTAAAAACTTCTAAACTTTCAAAATTCGCCAACGACGCCGAAACCTATCAAACCACCTCCGAATGACCTCAAACTTTGCACATACGTCACAAATGAAACTATGAACCTATTCCAACTTTCGGAATTCCATTCTGATCCCGATACCTAATTTTCCAATGCCGACCAAAATAGCCAAATTTCCTACTTTTGCCAATTCAAACCTAATTCTACCACGGACCTCCAAATTAAATTACGAACACAATCCTAAGTCTAAAATCACACAACGAAGCTAACCAAATAATAAAAATCCAAATCTGAATTCGTTTACTCATAAGTCAACTTCCGATTGACTTTTCTAACTTAGCTTTCTAACTAAGAGACTAAGTGTCTCAATTCACTCCAAAACCACTCCGAACCCAAACTACCAATTCAATACAACTCAACAACACATAAATAAGCAGAAATGGGGAAAACAGAGCTATAACTCTCGGAACGACCGGTCGGGTCGTTACATCCTCCCCTTCTTAAACAAACGTTCATTCTCGAACGAGTCTAGAAACATACCTGGAGTCTCAAATAGGTGTGGATATCTACTCCGCATCTCCCACTCGGTCTCCAAAGTGGCCTCCTTTACGGGCTGGCCTCTCCATTGAACTTTCACTAAAGCTATGTCTTTTGATTTCAACTTACGGACCTAACGATCCAAAATAGCCACTGGCTCCACATCATAAGTCATATCACCCACCAACTAAACCGTGCTGAAGTCCAAAACATGGGACGGATCGCCAACATACTTCCGAAGCATGGAAACATGAAATACCTGATGCACACTCGACAAGTTGGGTGGCAAAGCAAGCTCATAGGCCACCTTCCCAATCTTCCGAAGTACCACAAATGGGCCAATAAACCGAGGGCTTAACTTTCCCTTCTTCCCAAATCTCATAACACCTTTCATAGGTGAAACCTTCAACAATACCTTCTCCCCACCCATGTAAGATATATCACGAACCTTCCTGTCCGCATAGCTTTTCTGCCTAGACTGCGCCATGCGAAGCCACTCTTGAATCAATTTCATCTTATCTAAAGCATCCTGCACCAATTCAGTACCCAAGAGTCTAGCCTCACCCGGTTCAAACCAACCAACTGGAGATCTACACCTCCTCCCATATGAAGCCTCGTACGGAGCCATCTGGATACTCGACTGATAGCTGTTATTATATGCAAACTCCACGAGCGGCAGAAACTGGTCTCATGAACCCTCAAAATCAATAACACACGCGCGGAACATGTCCTCCAATATCTGAATTGTGCGCTCGGACTGCCCGTCCGTCTGAGGGTGAAAAGTTGTGCTCAAGTCAACCTGAGAACCCAATCCTCGCTGCACGGCCCTCCAAAACTGAGATGTAAACTGAGTACCTCTATCAGAAATGATGGAAACCGGGACACCATGCAAGCGAACAACCTTCGGATATAAATCTCGGCTAACCACTCTGAAGTGTAGCTAGTACAAACAGGAATGAAGTGTGCAGACTTGGTCAGCCGATACACAATAACCCAAATAGCATCGAACTTCCTCGAAGTCCGTGGGAGCCCAACTACGAATTCCATGGTGATCCGCTCCCACTTCCACTCAGGAATATCTAATCTTTGAAGCAAGCCACCCGGTCTCTGATGCTCATACTTCACCAGCTAACAATTGAGACACCGAGCCACAAACCTGACAATATTCTTTTTCATCCGCCTCCAGCAATAGTGATGCCTCAAATCCTAGTATATCTTCGGGGCACCCTGATGGATTGAATACCGCAAGCTGTGAGCCTCCTTAAGTATCAACTCCCAAAGTCTATCTACATTAAGCACACATATTTGGACCTCCATCCTCATCACGACATCATCACCAATAGTCACATCCCTAGCATCACCTCACCGGACCCTGTCCTGAAGAACGAGCAAGTGCGGGTCATCATACTGACGCTCTCGACTACGGTCATAAAGAGAAGACCTAGAGGCTACGCTAGCCAATACCCGTCTAGGCTCCAAAAGATCCAATTACAAGCTGGCCGGCTAAAGTCTGAATATCCAATGCTAAAGGTCTCTTCGCTGCCGGAAGATAAGCTAAACTACCCAAACTCTCTACCCGACGACTCAGAGCATCAACCACCACATTGGCCTTACCCAGATGGTATAGAATAGTGATATCATAATCTTTAAGAAGCTCCAACCATCTCCGCTGACGCAAATTAAGATCTTTCTGCTTGAATAGATGATGCAGACTCCGATGATCAGTATAAATCTTACAATGAACTCCATACAAATAGTGACGCCAAATCTTTAAGGCGTGAACAATGGATGCCAAATCAAGATCATGCACCGGTTAATTCTTCTCCCTAGTATTCAACTGACGCGAGACATAGAAAATCACCCTACCCTCCTGCATCAACACACAACCAATGCCTAATCTCGAGGCATCACAATACACAGTATAAGAACCTGAAGCTGATGGCAGAAGTAACGCTGGAATTGTGGTCAAAGCAGCCTTGAGCTTCTGAAAGCTCTCCTCACACTTGTCCGACCAGCTGAATGGGGCACTCTTTTGGGTCAATTTTGTCAAAGGCAAACCAATAGAAGAAAATCCCTCCACAAAGCGACGGTAATATCCCGCCAAAGCAAGGAAACTCCTGATCTCCGTAGCTGAGGACGGTCTAGGCCAACTTTGCGCCGCCTCTATCTTCTTTGGGTCCACCTGAATACCCTCACTGGAAACCACGTGTCCCAATAATGCTACCAAACTGAGCCAAAACTCACACGTGGAAAATTTCACATAAAGCTTATCCTCTCTCAATCTCTGTAATATAATCCTCAAATTCTGAGCATGCTCCTTCTGGCTACGAGAGTACACCAGGATGTCATCAGTGAACACAATAACGAAGGAGTCCAAATATAGCTGGAATACGATGTTCACCAAATGCATGAACGATGTTGGGGCATTGGTCAGCCCAAAAGACATCACCAAGAACTCATAATGGCCATAACGGGTCCTGAAAACCCTCTTAGGAATATCTAAATCACGAATCTTCAACTGATGATACCCGGACCTCAAGTCAATGTTATAGAACACCCTCTCTCCCTAGAGCTGGTCAAATAAATCATCAATACGAGGCAAAGGATACTTGTTCTTGACTGTGACCTTGTTCAACTGCCTGTAGTCAATATACATTCTCATGGACCCATCCTTCTTCTTCACAAATAGAACTAGTGCACCCCAAGGTGACACACTAGGCCGAATAAACCCATTTTCTAGGAGTTCCTGAAGCTGTTCTTTCAATTCTTTCAACTCCGCTGGTGCCATACGATACGGAAGAATGGAGATGGGATGAGTTCCGGCACCACATCAATACCAAAGTCAATGTCCCTGTCAGTCGGCATGCCCGACAGGCTTGGAAGAAACACGTCAGGAAAATCATAGACCACTAGAACATGATCAATAGTGGGAGTCTCTGCACTAACATCCCTCACAAAAGACAGATAAGATAGGCAGCCCTTCTCAACCATACGTTGAGCTTTCAAATATGAAATCACCCTACTCGCACATAGTCTATAGAACCACTCCACTCAACCCTTGGAATTCCCGGCATCGCTAAGGTCACGATCTTAGCGTGACAATCTAGAACAGCATGACATGGAGATAGCCAATCCATGCCCAATATCACATCGAAATCAAACATGCTAAGCAACAACAAATCCACTCAGGTCGCCAGACCCCTAATAGACACCACACATGATCGATACGCACGGTCCACAACAATAGTATCGCCCACAAGGGTAGATACATAAACATGTGTAACTAATAACTCACAGATTATATCTAGAAAATGAGCAAAATATGATGAAACATGTGAATACGTGGAACCAGGGTCAAATAAGACTGAGGCATCTCGATTACAAACTGAAACAATACATGTGATCACAACATCTGAATCAATAGCATCTGTCCTGGATGGGGGGCATAGAAATGGGCCTGACCAACCCCTGCTCTGCCTCTCCCTCTCGGGCGACCCCTAGCTGCCCGGGCCTCGCCCCTAGCTGGATGAAATCCATCCCTAGCTGGCTGAACGGGTGGTGGAAGAACTGGTGCTGTTGCCGGTTTCCGAGCACTACGCTGTGGAGTCTCACCCGACAGCCTAGGGTAATATCTCATAATGTAGCCAAAATGCTCCCACTCGAAACAACCCTTCCTCTGACGAAACTGCTGCTCCTGATGCCCAAAAGAACTACCCTGCGATACCTGAGTGGGCAGGGCATGATGATAACCCTGCACTGGCAGTGCACTGAAAGATGACTGGCTTTGGTGATGATTGTGAGAACCATGGCTAGATGGTGCACCACAGTAAAATGGACGAGCTAACTGAGTAGGCCTGAATGGACGACCTCTGCCCTACTAGAACTGACCTCCCTGAGGAGAACCACTGAATCCACCCTGACCACCAGTCCTCTTAGCCTCCCTCTCACTCTTCTCCTGACCTCGAACCATCTCAATCTGTCGAGCAATGTCGACAACCTCATCAAAGGTAGCACCAGATACTCTATCTCTGGTCATAAGCAATCTAAGCTTATAACCGAGGCCATATATAAACATCTTGATCCTCTCTCGGTCTGTGGGAACCAACCAGACCGCATGATGAGAAAACTCAGAGAACCGCATCTAATATTGGGTAACAGACAACTCACCCCGGAAAAGCTGCTCAAACTACCTGTGCAGCTCCTCTCTGCGGTACTCAGGTACAAACTTCTCCAGAAGGAGAAAAGAGAACTGCTTCCAAGTAAAGGGCGTTGAGGCAACCGGCTTATGCCTCTTGTAAGCCTCCCACCAACTAAGTGCAGCCCCAGAGAACTGGAAAGTAGTGAATGAGACCCCATTGGTCTCCAGAATACCGGCAGTCCGAAGCATCCCCTAACACTTGTCCAAGAAACCCTATGCATTCTCACCCTCAGCACCACTAAATGACGGAGGCTGGAGTCTCCCAAACCTCTCCAATCTGTGCTGCTCATCCTCTGGTATGATAAGAGCTACATAGTCCTGAGCAGCTGCAACCAGCTAGGCTGGAGGTTCCCCCTGCGTCTGAAGTCCCTGAACAACCTGCTCAGGTGTGCGGGCGGCGGGAGTCTGAGTGCCTCTTTCGGCCTGAGAAGTAGCTACGCTCGTAGTAGCTGAAGCCGCCTAAGAAAGGCCCATACACATTGATAGAATCTAGGCCAGGGCATTTTGAAGGCCTGGAATAACAATAGGCACAGGTGGTGCCTGAGCTGGTCTCGCCGGAACATCCACCCCGGGACCTGATCCTGAGTGGGGACAACTAGAGGATCTGTAGGTGCTTCCCCAACTGCTGCACTGGTGATATCTCCGCCCCTACCACAACCTCGGCCTCTCGCAGCCCGAACTGGTAGCTTTCCCTCCTGACCGGTAGCATGAGTCCTCACCATCTGTGAGAGAATGAAACAATAGAAGTTTAGTTGCCAGAATACACAGAACGCACGACAAGAATCCAAGAATGTGAAATTTTCCTAAAGGTTCTACAACCTCTCGAAGATAAGTACAGACGTCTCCGTACTGATCCGCAAGACTCTACTAAACCCGCTCATAACTCGTGAGACCTATGTAACCTAGGCTCTGATACCAACTTGTCACAGCCCAATTCTAACCTAGGCCGTGATGGCCCCTATCATGATAAAAGGCAAGACTACTTCCCAAAACATTACTACTAATTTAATTATAAGAGTTTAATAAAAAAAATTTCCAATAGTTTGAATTTCTCATAAACTAAACCAACTCTAAATATAATAAAGAAAAATACGGAAGAAAGCCCCAAACATCAGGGTGTCACTAAGTCACGAGCGTCTAAAACTATGAACTAAGATATATATAACTGTGTAACTATCAATACTTTCCAAAGGAAGAATAATAATAGGAGTAACAAGGTCTTGCGGACGCTAGCAGCTACCTTGCAGTCTCCAAAGATAGCCGGCATGAACTCAACGATCGCCGTGCTCTAACTCACCTAGATCTGCACATGAAGTGCATGGTGTAGTATGATACAACAGACTCAGTAGTAACAAAAATAACTAAGGAATTGAGTAGTAGTGACGAGCTAAGCAAAACAATCCAATTACTTATTTCCACAATTGAGTACAAATAGGGGTAAATAGGTAATTTCCATAAATCAACGAATGCTACAAAGAAATCAACAAGTAAATGCAGCAACGGCAAAAGTAAATGGAACCTCACAGCAATGTCACCCCATCACTCAGCACTCAGCACTCAGCACTCAATACACACTCTCAATAGGTACATGCGCTCACTGGGGTGTACAGACTCCGGAGGGGCTCCTACAGCCCAAATGCTAATCTGCACGGACAACTCATGTGCTGCACAGACAACTCACGTGCCATAATATTACTATCTGGATTTGCACAGTCAACTCACATGCTACATGGACAACTCACGTGTTATAGTATCAATACCTGGATCCGCACGAACAATTCACGTGCTATAATATCAAATATCTCACAACAGGCCCTCGGCCTCACTCAGTCATGTACCTCTCCAGCCTCACAATTCACAACAATGAGGGAACACAACCTAAATCAAATATCACAGCATATCAGCAAAATAACAGAGACTGAGATAAACATGTATAAGAATTTCTATGACTGAGTGCAAATAATGTGAGCATGAATAAAGCCTAAGCATGATCTCTAGCATGAAGGCAATCAAGTTCAATAACATGAAAATACGTAACAGAGATAATGGCCATTAGGCCTCACTGCCTCACGAGACGGACCAAGTCTCAATCCCTCGCGGTGTACACCCACACGCCCGTCACCTAGCGTGGGTATCACCTACAAACAATCACATGATATAACTTCTCCGGGTTTATACCCTCAAAGCCAGAGTTAAAACTGTTACTTACCTGAACATCGTAAAATCCTTCTTCGGGATGTCCTCGTCCCTCGACTCGATCTCCAAAATCTTAGAATCTTACAATAATCAAAATAATATTATCAACATAGGCCAGAGAATCGAATTCCACAAGAAAAACTACATAAATAGGCAAAAACTCCGAAACCGGCCACAACCCTGCCTCGGGGCCCATGTCTTGAAACCAGTCAAAAATGGAAGAATCAAAATCCTCGTCCTCTCCTGAGTCTAACCATATAAAATTCGTCAAAATCCAACTCCATTTGGTCTCTCTAATTCTCACTTAAAACTCTCCAAAACTCAAGCCCTAACTCCCTCAATTTTACGCTAAACTCCTACAATTTTCATGGCTAATCAGTGGAAAAACATCAGAAACACGCGTAAATAAACCCAAGTAACTTACCTCTGTGATATCTCTCAATTCTCCCTTGAAAAACACTGCCCCAAAGCTCAAAATCATTCAACAAGTTGAAAAAAAGGCAAAAATTCGCGAAGTGGGCTTTATAGGTTTCTGCCAGGGATTCCGCACCTGCGGACCCTTTTGTGCATCTGTGGCGCCTCACCTACGAAAATCCCATCACAGGTGTGGATTTCACTTAACTCACGAGACTCCGCATCTTTGCTCGAACCCTCGCACCTGCGGTTCCACAGATGCGGTCTAGCCTGCAGCTCCTGCGCCCATTTCCGCATCTGCGGTTGGTCCTCCACTTCTACGACCATCACACCTGCGTTCCCCACTCCACAGGTGCAGCCACACTAGAACAACATCACCAGCCGTATTTTTCCAACTTCCAAACTTCATGTTAACCATTCAAAATCATCCTTAGCCCCTCGGGACCTCGACCAATAATTCCAACAAGTCATATATCACTACCCTAACTTAGTCGAACCTTCGTAACACTCAAAACAATGCCAAAACACCAAATCAACCTCGATTTCAAGGTTAAGAACTTCTAAACTTCCAAAATTCGCCAACGACGCCGAAACCTATCAAACCACGTTCGAATGACCTTAAATTTTGCACACAAGTCACAAATGACACTACGAACCTATTCCAACTTTCGAAATTCTATTCTGATCCCGATATCTAATTTTCCACTGCCTACCAAAATCGCCAAATTTCCTAATTTCACCAATTCAAGCCTAATTCTACCACGAACCTCCAAATTACATCCCGGACACACTCCTAAGTCTAAAATCACCCAACGAAGCTAACCGAATCATAAAAATTGAAATTTGAATTCGTTTACTCATAAATCAACTTCCGGTTGACTTTTCTAACTTAGCTTTCTAACTAAGTGACTAAGTGTCTCATTTCACTCCAAAACCACTCCGAACCCAAACTACCAATTCAATATAACTCAACACAGCTGAACAACACATAAAGAAGAAGAAATAGGGAAAACGAGGCTATAACTCTCGGAACGACTAGTCGGGTCGTTACAACTACCATCTCTTCAGTCGTTTTCTTAGAATTATAAATAATTATGAGAATAGATATACAGAAAAAGAAGAAGAAAAAAAGCCTTTTTAAATAGTTTCTTTTGATCTAAAGACAAGATAAAGCTTTTAGAAATATCATGATAATCGTTTTAAAGTATATCTCTTGATACAAGCGAGATCAAACTTTGTGACGGTGAGAAAATAATAATCTCTTCATCTGATCATTTTATATGATTGTTTATTCGCATAAAGTTTAAGCAACAAATAAATATTTTTGTCACGTATTAAAATTACTTTTAGAATGTTGAGGAGTCGGTGACTATTTTCGACAGGCAGGTTCGAAAGCTGAGGTAAAAAAATATTGCTTCAATGAAGGTTCAGTGGAGGGGTCAGCCGGTCCAGGAGGCAACTTGGGAGACCGAGCATGATTTACAATGTTATCCTTATCTTTTCACCACTTCAAGTATGTCTCTATGCTTGTTCGAGGATGAATGAATCGTTTTAAGAGGGGGAGGATGTAACGACCCGGCCAATCATTTTGAGATTTATAGCCCCAATCCCCTATTTACTGCTTCCCCGTATCTTTTTATGCTTATGTGAATTGCCGGGAGGTTTTGTTTTTGGTTTCGAGGTGTTTTGGGACACTTAGTCCCTAAAACGGAAACTTAATTTTGACCGTAGTGAGCATTGTTTAAAGTTGACTCCATAATGGAGTTTCGTCGGTTCCATTAGATCCTTTGGGTGATTTTGGAGGTTGTGCACACAATTTTGGCGTGCACACAATTTAAGAGTCGGGATTGTGTTTTGGAGGTTTGTTTAAGAGTGCACACAATTTAGGCTTGTCGGGATTGTGTTTTGGAGGTTTGTAGCTAATTTAGGCTTGAAATGGCGGAAGTAAAATTTTAGATATCGGGGTCGGATTCCGAGTTTGGAAATTGAAGTAGGTCTGTAATTTTGAATATGACTTGTGTGTAAAATTTGGGGTCAATCAGACGTGAATTCATAAGTTTCGGCATCGGGTGTCGAAATTTGAAGTTTCAAGTTCTTTAAGTTTGAATTGGAGGGTGATTCGTGATTTTAGAGGATTTGCTGGTGTTAAAGTTGTTGGTTTTCTCTTATGCGAACATATTAGAGGAGACGCGATCGCGTAAGCTTGTTTGGGGGTAGTGGAATTTTACCCTATGCGTTTGCGAGTTAGGGGACGCGATCACATAAGTCGGTCAGGGTGTGCATCGCGAATGCATGGGCTAGGCCGCATTCGCGAAGAGGAAGTGAAGCAGCAGCGGAGTTCAAGTGTTGTTCTTCATGACCGCGTGAGGACGGACACGATCGCGTAGGTGTGAGTAGCCAGTGGTTCGGGATCACGTGTGAGATGATGCGTTCGCGTAGCATGTTTTGTTAACGGATGGAATTTTGTTCTATGCGATCGCATAGTGTGAGCACCTGGGCAAAATATAAAAATTTCAAAAAAGAGGGTTAGTCGTTTTCAACAAAACATGAGTTAGAGAGCTTGGATTTGGACGAGATTTTGAGGGATTTTCAGAGACATCAATTGGGTAATTATTCTACACTTGATTTTGGTTATATCCCACTAATCTATCATTAATTTCATCATTTAATTTTGGATTTGGGCTGAAAAATTTGGGAACAATGGGAGAAGTTCTTCAACTAAGATTTTGGGTTTTGATTGGGATTTTGATATCGAATTTGGATAATTTTGGTACAAGTGATCTCGTAAGTGAATGGGTATTCCTATTTTGTAACTTTTACCCGATTCCGAGACGTGGGCCCGGGTCGACTTTTTGGGGCGATTTTCTAATTTCTTGCTTAAGCCTTGATTTCATTAGTTAGATTAGTTCCTTAAGACAATCATTAATTAGTTGAAATAAGATTCTGTTTTAATATTTATGAAACACATTACCTTTCACTTTATTACATAATAAATACATAAAATCCGTTAAGTAAATACAATGGTTTAAATATTCCAGTTTTAGAAATATATTCCAACACATCCCAGAACCTGGTGTCACAAGTACATGAGAAAATTCTAAGAATTTCACAATACTACAAGCTTGTCCGAAATACAAATTTGACTAGGAATTTAAACTGGAAATAAATACAATATGAGGGAGACTCTGTCAGCTGTGGATTGCCTCCGGATGATGCAGCTCGCCTAAGTCTCCAACCAGCCATGTCGTATGAAAGCACCTGTGCAATAAAAATGCATAGCAAGTGTAGCATGAGTACGAAAATAACGTGTACTCAGTAAGTCGCCCGCCTAACCTCAAAGAGGTAGTGGCGAGAGGTCTAATTAGAAACTCACTAAGGTCCAACAGATTAATTTAACAGAATAAGATGAAAACGGTAGTCATGTAAAGGTAGTAAAGCAGCAAATATATAAGGCACTGAAATCCAAGTGAATACTGGAAGTAAATAAACAGTTACTACTTCCTCATTTCCCCCCAAATATATTAAATAAACAATTACTTATTTATTTTCCCCCAAATACCTTATCACTTCAAAATCCATGAAAAACATTTAACAATTTAGTATGCGCATACGGGATAAGGACAACCGGCCTGAGCCATCATAATAATCATCTCTGTGCACTGCCGAGGGTCTAACAACCCGAACCATAATTTTTCTTTCAATCTCGTTGTGGCGTACGGCCCGCTCCCATGAGAGTGGGGGAAATAACACTCCGCTCGCGGAATGTAAATTGCGAAGCGATCACATGCAGTCATGCACAATCAACAGTCCACCCCGACTACGTCGGGAACACAAATACTCAAGTAAATGACAGATTTCTCTTTTAAAAACCACAAAATAGTATTTAAATATTTTCTCGAAATTCATTTACCAAGTTTTATTAATGTTTAATGATATAACCTTATCTGGAATACAACTGCCCACGAAGGAAATCAATTCTCTTTCTAGATGATTAAGAAAATGAAATCTAGTTTTCTTTAGATATTCAATTACGATTTCGATTATATTAGCAGTCTGATATTACAGGCAAGATCACAGGTACAACATGTAAGGCATGCTAGTGGGTCCTAGGCTACCCAGACATGGCATAATAGTAGCTACGCACGGAATCCCGTCACCTCGTGCGTACGTAGCCCCTGCAGATAGTAGCACATACTTAATTAGTTCACCTAGGGGGACGATTCCCCCTCACAAAGTTAGAAAGGAGACTTACCTCGCTCTGAAATCCCATAACAGGTTTCCAAGCCCTCCTGACGACTCCAATGGATGCACAACGCCCCAAAACTATCCAAACAATGACACACCAATGAAAATATACTCTAATATTTGAAACAATTCCAAATTATATAATTTTCCAACCCTGCTCAGTGAATTGACCAAAATTCCCTTGGGCCCACGTTCCCGGAATCCGAAATTTCTCGAAGATATACCCTACCCATAGCTTTACTAGTTCAAATATTACAATTTACTCTAAATTCCATGCTCAAATTCGTGGTTAAAATCCAAATCCAAATTTCCAGGTTTTCTTCAAGATTTCCCAATTTCCTACTAATTTCTATGTCTAATTCCATGCATAAACCTTGTATTTAACTTAGAAACATGAAGGAATTACTTACCTAACATTGCATGAAGAAAATCCTCCTTTGAAGCCTCCCAAAATCGCCCATGCCAAGATGAAATAGTGAGGAAACAGCCAACAATCACGGTTATAAAACATTCTGCCCAGGCCATTTTTCGCACCTGCGATACGATCTTTGCACCTGCACTTCCGCAGGTGCGCCCAAGAGCCCGCACCTGCGACTTCCTTCTCCTCCAGTCGGATCCGCACTTGTGACCCAAACCCCGCATATGCGCCTTCGCAGGTGCGGAAATTCCATCGCACCTGCGATCCCAGCCAAGCCAGCCCACTCTCGCACCTGCGGCGCCAAGGACGCACCTGCGGCCAAATACTCGCAGGTGCGGTCACACCACACACCAGCTGCTCCAGCTCCTCTTCCAACTTCAAATTTGATCTGTTAACCACCCGGAATCCACCTGAGGCCCCCGGGACCCCGTCCAATCACACGACTCATTCCCATAACATCCCACGGACTTGTTCGAGGCCTCAAATCACATCAAACAACGCCGAAATCACGAATTGCACTCAAACTCAAACTTTATGAACTTTGAAATTTCCAACTTCTACATCCAATAACGAAACCTGTCAAATCACGTCCGATTGACCCCAAATTTTCACGCAAGTCATATTCGACATTACGGACCTGCTCCAAGTTCCGGAATCGCATTCTGACCCCGACATCAAAATTTCCACTTCCAGTCGGATTTATCAGAAACCTTCAAATTTCTATCTTTAGCCAAATGACTTCAAAATGACCTACGGACATCCAAATTCACTTCTGATCGAGCTCCTAACTCCAGAATCACCATACGTAGCTATTCCCAGGCTTGGGATCCCAAACGGATATCAATAGTACTAAAATGCGCTTCAAGCCAAACTTAAGAAATTTTCTTCAAAATGCTGACTTCCACAATATACGCCGAAACGCTCCCGGGTTATCCAATGCTCGATCCGAACATACGCCCAAGTCTGAAATTATCATACGAACCTACATGAACCTTCAAATCCTTATTCGGAGGTCGTTTACTCAAAATTCCAATCTTAGTCCATTTCTCCAACTTAAGGCTTCTGAAATAAAAATTTTCTTTCCAATTTGACTCCGAACTTCCC
Source organism: Nicotiana paniculata (assembly GCA_005239505.1). Taxonomy (NCBI): domain Eukaryota; kingdom Viridiplantae; phylum Streptophyta; class Magnoliopsida; order Solanales; family Solanaceae; genus Nicotiana; species Nicotiana paniculata. Next base: position 11,562 of record MDKI01051905.1, on the reverse strand, counting down.
GAATTTCAATTTTTGACCAAACGCTTGCTGCTGTTCCGGAGACTTCAAGGTACATCTACCCGCGTCCGCAGACCTTGGAGTCCCCTTCCACCCCTTCTTATGTTTTTTCTCTTTTACTTCTTCTAGTACTGAGGTATAGAACAGTTAGACAAAATCTTCGAAGCTTGTCACTTACGGTGTTCCGGGTCTTGGGAGATTTTGTGTTTATTCGAGAGTGATTATTGTATATGCCGAGCGGCATTTATGTCAGTTGTTAAATTATCTGTTACAGTTAAGTGTTAAATTTTTGTTTCATTTCATTATTCCACAATGTTAGGCTTACCTAGTCGTAGAGACTAGGCGTCGTCACGACATCTCACGGAGGGAGGATTTTGGTCGTGACAAGTTGCTATCAGAGCTCTAGGTTCATAGGTGTCGTAAGTCACAAGCAGGTTTAATAAAGTCTCATGAATCGGTGCGGAGACGTCCGTACTTATCTTCGGGAGGCTATGGAACTGTTAGGAAAACTTCACTTCTTTTATTCCTTGTCGTACGAAATTGTTGACTTCGAGATTCTTAACTACTGTCTTATATTCTCTCACAGATGGTGAGGGCACGTATAGCCGGAGACGACCAGGCACCCACGACCCCTGCTAGAGCTTCCAGAGGCCAGGGCCGGGGTAGAGGCCAAGGATGTCCACTTAGTGCTGCCAGAGCACCCGCAAGAACTGCCACAAAGGAGCCACTAGTAGCTCCAATCGGGGTGCAGGCACCTGAGACGCCTGCACTACTGCACCAACTCTTCATGAGACCCTTGCAGAGTTCATGAGCATGTTCAGTACCCTAGCTCAGGCAGGGTTGATTCCCTTTGCTCCTGCCACATCTCATGCCGGGGGAGGAGAACAAACTCCCACCGTCCGCACCCCAGAGCAGCGCGTTCAGGTCGATCAGATTCTAGAGGTTATATTGGTGTTGCCTGTATCCTCAGTTCAGCCCGAGGGTAGGGCAGCAGTTTCTGAGGAGGAGAGGCGTAGGCCCGAGAGGTACAAGAAGTACCACCCCCTTACTTCCAGTGATTTAGCGATAGATGAGTGTCACCATATCCTCCGTACTATGAGCATAGAGGAGTCGAGTGGGATTTCTTTCACTACGTTTCAGCTTAGAGGAGCAACCTATCAGTGGTGGCATTTTTATGAGTTGGACAGTCGGGGTGAGGCATCTTCACTTACATAGACTCAGTTCTCGGATGTGTTTTTGAGGGAGTATGTTCCCCAGAGCCTCAGAGATGCATGGCGCGCCGAGTTTGAGCAGTTGTGCCAGGGTGCTATGACCGTGTCAGAGTATGCAGTTCATTTCAGTGATTTGGCTAGACATGCACCGACCTTGGTTTCTACAGTTCAAGAGAGGGTCCGTCGGTTTATCGAGAGGCTCCATCCAAGCATGTGGACTAGCATGGCCCGATATTTAGAGATGGATATTTCGTGCCAGCAGGTTATGAGTATTGCTAGGAGAGTAGAGGGCATGCTAGCTCGGGAGAGGGAGGAGAGAGAGGCCAAGAGGTCTCTGATAAGTTGGTATTTTACCAACTTATCTTGTATTTAAGCTTAGATTTTTGCTATGTTTGAGTGATAAAATCACGTGTTTAATATCATTTATTTCTATTTTATAGGTTCTCTGTGATTTAGAAGTGATCATAAAGAAACCAAGTGAAAACGAGTCAAAAATACATTGAAAAGAAATCTGGAAAATGGCCTCAGATGTCGCAATTGCAATATCAATGTGGCAAATGCGAAGACAGTAGAGGTCGCAATTGCGACGGAGGAATCACAAATGCGAAGTCAAACCAGACAGTCAACCTTCACAAATGCGAAGATCTCCATATGCGAAACCAAGTGCACAGTGTCAAATTCACAATTGCGAACATAAGGATCTCCAATGCTATGTGCAACAGTAATCCCTGGGTTCACAATGCGAATATCGTGCTTCAAATCTGGGCACTTCTGTCATTTCACATATTCTTCATCCCAAATCCTTTAATACACGACCTAGCTTACTGGAAACACATGTTTGGCTTATTTTTCAGTCTTTGGACTAGAGAACACAAGTTTTGGAGCTAGGGTTCTTGCACACATACTTGGGTCTTGAAGATTTGAAGCTTTTAGTTGAGAATTTCTTACCCCTTTATGTTCATTTCTTCATTTCCTTGCTTTGTATTGTATATCTAAGTGTGTAGTATTTTTCCAACACTTCAATCTTGTTTATGGGAATATTCATATTTAAAATGTGAATTAAATATCTTATTGTGCTTATGTATTGAATGAGTTTTATTTATTATGAAGTGAGTTATTGTTACTTTAATTGTTTTTATTATTTAATGTTTCCAAAGGATTAGCTAATCCTGGGACTCACCCATTTACTTTGAATTAATTTTGGGAAAGATAATTTGGGGTTGGGAAAGATTAATTAACAAGAACTTGAGGCTTTAACCCTCACTTTATAAATTCTACCTAGGGATAGGATTGAACTACTTGTAGCCATATTCGGGTGTACTTAATCTCTTAATTGTTTTAGGGATAATTCAATTAGGAAATCTTGTTAGTCTTCGGAAGAAGCTAATACAGAATTTTTACCCGAGGCTAATTAACATAAACTCACTAATATTCGTAAAATCGTGAAATACACTGGATCATTACTTGAGTGTAATTCCTTGTGCATCCCATGCTTGTATCCATTGATCATTTTACTTGCTTTCTAGGTTAGTTATTATTTTCGCATTTAGACATAAATATTTTCTCAAACCATTTTCTGTGGGATTCGACCCCGACTCATAGTTATGTAAACTATATTGCATGCGACCGTGTCCATTTACTTTTAGTAGTGGATTTGGACGTCATCAAAATTGGCGCCGTTGCCGGGGACCAATTTGGCGTATTTAGGCTGTTTGAGAAATAAGCGTAAGTGCTTTGGTCCAAACTTGTGAATATTTGTGTAATTAATTTTTCTTATCTTGGCTTATTTTCTTGTTTGTTTCTTGTTTATTTTCTTAGTTTTGAAAATGGCATCATATAATGCAGATTGGTCGGATGGTAGTTCTACATACTTTGATGACCCTTGTCCTTATTGTGGAGGACCACACTTTTGACAAAATTGTTTAAATTATCCCGGGGGAAAAGAGTGCACACAATCTCAAACACATGAGTGGAGTATTTGTGATAAGTGTAGTCGTCAAAATGATCATTGGGATAATTGTGTTTATTTTTCCTTCCCTTCCCCAAACCCCCGCTATGATGATTCTACTTTTTGTGATGATAAGTATAGGGATATGGAAGTGGAAGAAGTGGATCATGGTAAAAATGGAGAGTTTAAGCTCATGTTAGAATGCCTACTTGACGGAGGAAACAAAGAGCAAAATGCCTTGGAGGAGCTTTTGGAAAATAGCCTCCAAAATGATTTGGAGCTTGAAAGGTTGCACTCAAAAATGGGAGAAATGCTTGAAGATTTACATGGCCAAAAAGCCTCGGAAGTGAATGATAGTCAAGAACCTTCCTTGGAGGTTGAAGACGAAAATCCCTCTTTGGCACTTGATCCGCGTCAAACTGAACTCTCAAATGCTCAAAATGAGAGGATGATGCTTATGTTTGAGGCCATTTTTGAAAATGAGCAGAAGCACAACTTTGCACTCGAGGACTTGAAACAAGTTTTGACTCAAAATGATGAGAATGTTCGTATTTTTGAAGATCAAATGAGAACATTGGTTGAGTCTCACTATGCCCACCAACTTGAGAGTGTGGAAAGAAGTCAAGAAGAGTCAAATTTCGAGGAAGAAAGTGAGCTTTATTTTAAGCAATCAAGAATTGAACATCCGCCAACCGATTTCATACTTGTTAGTGATGTCAAGAAAAATAAGGAATTAGAGTCAACCGGTGTAATTGAAAATATGGTTGAATATGACTCTAGTTCGGGGGACCAAGAGGATGTCACAATCCAGAAAGAATTGCAATTTGGAGGCTTGATGTCACATTCCAAGCATTTCTCAACATTGGAATTGTGTGGTGATATGGGAATTGAACTACACGAGCCAATGAGGGACTGCGAGGAGGAAATACAAACGCCATACATTTTACAGTTTGAAGGTACAAGGAGGAAAAATGACATTCCTCACATTAAAGCCAAGAAATGCAAAATGAAGAAATTAATGCTTGGCTTGATCATATACTTACCACCGCCATCGCTCGTGGTCATAAGCTTGATTTCAAATTAGCTGCCCAATTTATATCGTCAAAGTGGCGAGAAAAGTGGTAAAGTTGATTCGCATTGTGCCACGACGGTAAATGCGGCGCTTGGTGGAAGGCAACCCATCGTTTTCAATTTTATTCATTTTCTTTTTTAGAACAGCTTAGTATATTATTTTTGACTAATCTGCTAAGTTGTCGAATTTTGGAGTTGATTTGAGCAGGTCGGAGTTACCGGAGAGCCAAAAACCAGTAGCTACTAGAAATTACAGAAGCAGTGTTCGCATTTGCAAACTTGGCCACATCGCAAAGTCGAAGAGAGGGTCGCAATTGCGACCTCAGCTGGATTTTTAAAGTTCGCAATTGCGAAGAAGAGGTCGCAAATGCGACATCAGGGGCCTTAAATGGGTAAATGTGTTTCATTTTGAACAAAAGTTAAAAAAAAATTGGGGCTCTTAAACCTTCATCTTCCTCACTCTCCTAACTCTCAAGTTCCACCATTTTCACAACTAATTGCAAACATCCAGGTATGAGAGCCTAATCTTTGCACTCTTCTTCTTCTTCCCTCCTTTATCTCACAACAATTAGGGTTCAAATGGGCTCTTCTCATTTGTGCAAATTGTTGAAAACTATTTTAAATCTTGTTCTGATTTCTGGGTGAGGTTGGTTGAGAGTGGGAGCTTATTTCTTTTCTTGAAAAAATGGGGAAGTCAGAGTACCCATGGATTTGTTAAAATAGAAGTAATTTTGTGTGCTTCCTATGTGATCGATGAAAGGCCTGAATGAGATTATTGGCCGAGTCATTGAAATTTCTTCAATGCGTGGTTGTGTGTGAAGTTTGTTGCATGTTTGTGTGCCTAAAAACTGATTTGGTTATCTAAAATTGTGCTTTTGTTCGAAAATTTTTAGGGCTTGGGACTGTTCTCTGAGAGGAGCTTGGCTGAGGATGACGAGATTGCAATTGCGATGGCCTCTTCGCATTTGCAAGCTTCGTATTTGCGAGCTTTGCATTTGCGAAGAGGTGGTTGCAATTGCAAAAATGGTCAGTCCTGGAAACCTTTCTGTTTGCAAAGATGATCTCGCATTTGCGAACACTGGAAAAGTTTGTTGCCTTTGCAATTACGAAGAAAATGTCGCAATTGCGACATCAGAGAGCAGACATCTGCTGAACTGAAAGTCCTGAAATTTTTTCTAAGGCTGGGTTTCAACTGTCCAATCATTTCTTTGGAATATTTGACTCATTTTGAAATATATTTCATAACCATACCATGTTTTCACTCCAATACTTTCTTTACAGGCACCGTATGCTTAAAATGAGCTCTCACTCCGATGATCCGTGCATGAAAATCCTTTGGAGGTAGAGGAGAACTATGACCAACACCGGTTCTTGTCATTGGAATGCCAGGAACGTCTTCCCGAGTTCCATCAGAGGCTTGTAGACAGGGTATGGATGTGTTTTTCCCCTCAACCTTGCAGAGCCAATGCACAATGAGTGAGGGAATTCTATTCTAACCTTCCAACCATCAAGTTAAGAGAGCCAATTGTAACGACCCGACCGGCCATTTTGAGATCTAGCGCGTCGATCAGCATTTTGAAGTCATGAGCAGCTTCATTTCAATTATTATGACTCGTGGGCATGGTCGGAGTTGAATTTTGGGAAGTTCAGAGTCAATTGGAAAGAAAAATTCTCATTTCAGAAGCCTTAAGTTGGAGAAATGGACTAAGATTGGAATTTTGAGTAAACGACCTTCGAATCAGGATTTGAAGGTTCCTGCAGGTTCGTATGATGATTTCAGACTTGGGTGTATGTCCGGATCGGGTTTTGGATAACCCGGGAGTGTTTCGGTGTATATTGTGGAAGTCTGCATTTTTGAAGAAATTTCCTATGTTTGGCTTGAAGTGCATTTCAATGATATTGGTGTCCGTTTGGGATTCCGATCCTAGGAATAGCTCCGTATGGTGATTCTGGAGTTGGGAGCGCGATAGGAAGTGAATTCGGATGTCCGTAGGTTATTTTGAAGTCATTTGGCTAAAAATAGAACTTTAAAAGTTTTTGAGAAATCCGATCGGAAGTGAAGATTTTAATATCAGGGTTGGAATGCAATACCGGAAGTTCGGGCAGGTCCGTAATGTCGAATATGACCTGTGTGCAAAATTTGGGGTCAATCGGACGTGATTTGATGGGTTTCGGCATCGAATGTAGAAGTTGGAAATTTCTAAGTTCATAAAGTTGGGATTTGGGTGCGATTCGTGGTTTCGATGTTGTTTGATGTGATTTGAGGCCTCGATCAAGTCCGCATTATGTTTTGGAACAGGTTGGTATAATTGGACGGGGTCCCAGGGGGCCTCGGGTGGATTCCGGGTGGTTAACGGATCAATATTTGAAGTTAGAAGAGGAGCTGGAATTCTGTCATCTGGTGTGACCGCACTTGCGAGGCTTCGGTCGCAGGTGCGGCTACGGCGCCGCATGTGCGAAGAAGTGGTGGTCTGGCCGGGTACGAAGACGAAACAACATCTGTTGTTCTAATACCTTTCCATGAAAAAGCACTCTACTGAAATGAACATGCCTGGCTCATACGGAGCCCATAATCATATTTAAATCCATCCACAAACATCGAGTCTCCCTTGCTCGCACCAAACTAAGCTAGTAGCTTTTACCTTGGTCCATATTAACCCACTCCCTCTCATAGTATACAAGAACAACCATCATAGTCGGGACAGACACCTCACAATCCTCCATCAACTGAACCGAACGCCTTCCAGACATAAATTCTCAAATAAGCAATGTTGCACTTCCTTATACATGGTCTAAATCTTCACCTGTGAGGTGACTACATGTCACACTCATACAATCTTCCCGCGGTCATGCTTCCACAACCTTCCACACAAGGCAACAAGTCTGCACATCCACCACTGGCCACACTAACACTGTAAGACAAATCAAGAACCCATAACCAGGGTACAAAGCCTCTTCCACCGAATATCGATCTCAGGTGACACTGAAAATAACACCAGCTTACTCTGAACTTCCAAATCACTTTTTCTTGCTCATCCGAGCTCATGACACCCTTGTTAACACCGAACCGCAATCTTGATCCTTACTCCCAGTTATATACTGCTTACTGCATCTAACATGCCAATATGAGGTAGCGCAAGAATTCCATCATAACTTCCGAACCACCAATAGGGTGAACACTTCATCATATAAAGACCTTTTACTTAACTCAATTCAAGAGTACCATCTCAACACACGAGTGAATTCTCACAATCACCCACCATGCAAATCCTTAAGTAGTAGTCTATAGCACCATAACCCTTTTGGGATCTGCCTACACCTGACAGGACATAGAACTCAAATGCTCCCACATGAAATCCATTACGACAGCCAAAAAGCCCCGCACACGCCGGCACAACCACATGCATAACTTAATCCCATCGAAGGAACTGATCACTGCCGTAAATGTGCCATTTCAACCATGGCTAAGCAATCTATCTTCTTTTAATCATCTTTAATTGCCTAAGGAATGATAACAACTTCCTTAAACTCATAGCAAACTCAACCCTTACTCATCCCGAGTGACCTTGATTCATGAGACTATGCTGCCTAAATCCAGCAGCCCGTCTTATACCCTCCTGATAATCTTTCTACGATCCGGAATTTATTTCTCTCACTCCTCCAATACTATCCTGCACGCTGAAAATAACATGGAGCACTCCAACCATTTTCCCTTTCTCAGGAATTATACTGCAAAATCTTAACTCTTAATCATACTGCTGCCTGAAACCCTTAAACGCCTCATTTTTAACTTTTGAATTCACTATGACCGCTATTGAGAGTCACCCACTCTGGCTGGTCCCGAATATAATCAACTCAAAGGCTCTCCTAGCACATGAACACCATTTTCAATGAAGCACGTGAATGAGTCACTACCCTGACAACTCACCTATGCCTTAAGCAAAATTCTGAATCTTCCAAAGCCTAACCCTGGTCCGACAGGGCCAACTTTTGCACACATTCATCAAATCCCATGCACAATCACCATTTTACTCCTTTCACTTAGCTGTAATCCGCAACCCTGTGATAACACAATCCTGCAACCCAACTGCAGATGGTGGGACTCCCCCACTTAGCCTGAAGCTACTCCTTGCACCACTCTAGACCCTGCCGAGATCCTTTTTCCTGTGTTAACATGAATCTTGCTCAACCAATCCGTCCAAATCTTCCAAGTTCTCTTGTTAGCACTCCCTAAATACTCAAATTCTCTAGCATCATCCACACATTCTGACTCCTACCGAATAGCCACTAGAACCCACCCGTGGAAACCCTAACTGACACCTTCCAACGACACTGTACTGCACAACCTCTACAACATCAATATCCCATCCTAAGACTGTTCCCATTCACCAACTTTACTAGTCCGTCCGCTCCTCATGGACATCCCTTAAATGTGCGGCAATATCTTCTAATTCCAAGCTATGTTGCGGCTCCACCACATTGCGACTGCTCGACTTCCGCTTCTTACACCTGGCCTCCTAGAAAGTGGAACCACCGCCTAACCTCAATTCAATATCATTCTCTATGGCTCTTAAACCAGCAGATCACCACGACTTCAAACTCTCTGAAGATCATCTTTCTCCAGCTGCCTTCATTATCAACACTTATCCGGTACTGAAACCACCGCGTCCCACGGTCTCTGACAACCGCTTCTTCAATACTCCTTCACAATACTCTGACCCCACGCAATCGAAGAAACCATAGCACCGACAAACTTAACACATTCAATTCGATCAATGAAGATGATAACACGTCACAGGTGAATATCCCACCTTACTTGAAAACACCAAGTCTTACTACCTTATCAATCCAAAACCTGACCACCTATAGTCTAAATTCCTATCCTCTGCCGGAGCTAAAATACTGAAATCTCGAAATCACACTCTGAGAAGACCTCCCTTCAAACCATTCATCAACCCCAACATACGGGAAAGCATTCTATCATCATATGGACATCGCGTGATAACCAATCTCAAGCATCATCACTACCTGAGCTTAGCCTTAAGGATCTCAGAAACACAACTACTTAGCTAAAACAACATATTATTATTCTTCGGGGCAACAACAACAACCCCATCCATACACACATGGGAAGAACCTCGCACCATATCCATAGCACCATATCAATTTCTCAAATTCCTGATTCATAGCAAGCGCTCCGCGACGCGTAATATGGAGTAGGAATAAGCATGGGAGTAAGCCTCAAAGGAATCGAATCGCACGATGAGGAATCAAGAAAGGAAGTACTCCTAACATCCCCGTGGCCTCTCAAAGATAAGTACAGACGTCTCTGTACCGATCCGCAAGACTCTGCTAGACTTGCTCATGACTCGTGAGACCTAGGGGAACCTAGTGCTCTGATACCATGTTGTCACGACCCAAAATTCATAAGGTCGTGATGGCGCCAGACATCATTGTCAGGAAAGCCAATCATTAATTAATTGAAATAATTTCTTATTTTAGCATTTATGAAAAACATTACCTTTCGCTTTATTACATAGTAACTAAATAAAAATTCGTTAAGTAAATACAATGGTTTAAATACTCCTATTTTAGCAAGTATATCCCAACACATCTCAGAACCCGGTGTCACAAGTACATGAGCAATTTCTAAGGATTTTACAATTTCTACAAAGCTTGTCCGAAATACAAATGGACAAGGAAATTAAAATAATGTAATACAGTATGAGGGAAACTCCGTCAGCTACGGATCGCCTACGGATGATGCAACTCGCCTAAGTCTCCAAATCCGCCACATTGCTATGAAAGTACCTGTACAATAAAAATGCACAGCAAGTGTAGCATGAGTACAAAAACAACGTGTACTCAGTAAATCGCCCGCCTAACCTTAGAGAGGTAGTGACGAGAGGTCAAATTAGACACTTGCTAAAGGTCAATTCAGTATATTCAAGTGTGACACTAAGCATGATTACCATAGGCAATTTATTAAAATCAGGAATAAATGATATCAACTCCTTCCACACTTAACTTCGTCATATAAATAACAATTAATAGACATGGGTGATTTAATCAAATAAAAAATAATCGACCGGAAGGAACAACTTCTTCCAAAAATCGTTAATAGCTTTAAATCTCTGTCATTTCAGTTGACAACTTAAACCTTCAGGCCAGTAATCAGGCAAAATCACCGCAAATACGCAGTAAATATCATGCGCAAGCAATGTCGAGGGTTGAACATCGCGGACCAACAATAATAAAATGTGCACTACCGAAGGGTCGAACGGCTCGAACCATAGATGCATCTATTTTTCCCCGCTCGCAAATCGATCATGCGACTCGGTCAACATAAAAATAATATGGCTAGCCTGCTAGCGAATCATACATGCGACTCAGGTGCTCATATGTACACATATTCACATAATAAGTCAATTCTTTGTTTTGGAACTCATTTGCCAAGTTTAGTAATATTCAATAATATAATCCTATCAGGTATACAATTATTCCCGGAGGAGTCAATTCTATTTCTAGATGATTAAGAAAATGAACTCTAGTCTTATTTAGATATTCAATTACGATTTCGATTATATTAGCAGTCTAATATTACAGGTAGGATCACATGTACAACACATAAGGCATGCTAGTGGGTCCTAGACTACCCGTACATGGTATAATAGTAGCTACGCACGGACTCCCGTCACCTCGTGTGTACGTAGCCCCCGAAGATAATAGCACATAATTAATTAGTTCACCTAGGGGTACAATTCCACCTCACAAAGTTAGAAAGGAGACTTACCTCGCTCCGAAATTCCATAACCGACTTCCAAGCCCTTCCGAGGACTCCAACGGACACACGACGCCCCAAAACTATCCAAATAACGGCAAACCAATGAAAATATTCTCTAATATTTGCAACAATTCCAAATTATATAATTTCCCAACCCCGCTCGGTGAATTGACCAAAATGACCTCGAGCCCACGTATCTGGAATCCAAAATTTCTCGAAGATATATTCTACCCATAGCTTTATTAGTTCAAATATACAATTTGCTCTACATTCCATGCTCAAATTCGTGGCTAAAAATCCAAATTACCATTTCTAGGTTTTCTTCAATATTTCCAAAACTTTTCCACAATTTTCATGTATAATTCCATGCAATAACCTTGTATTTAACTTAGAAGCATGCAGGAATTACTTACCTTGTGATCCTTGACGAAAACCCACTCTTGAAGCTCCTCAAAATCGTCCAAACCAGAAAAAAATGGAAGGAAATGACTGTCACACCTCCTTTTTTTATACGCCCCAAAGGGGGTACGGGAGTTTTTCCACTTAAAGTG
>ML350704.1:0-36984 GCA_005239505.1 Nicotiana paniculata | reverse complement strand
AAAAAAATATAAGCTACTGAATTTAATAAATACTTTTCATATAGCTATATAACTTGACTTACAAGTCGTAATGTGATGAAATTCCATGATGGACGTTTTCAATTGGGTGATGACTACCGGATGGGACACTTGTAAAATTCATATCCGGCCGGTACCCCCTATTCAATACATAAGCGTTAATACAAATCCAATACACTAAAAATATACATAATTAACAGAAAACATAGCATAAATTTACCACTCGTCTTGTGAATGTTGGAAAGAAGGATAGAAATTATTTTCTCCCTCCTCATTCCCCGGCGGTGATAAGTTTAAATCAAAGAAAAGTCTTTCATCCGGAACCTGTCCGGCAAAAACTGCTCCAGAATAACCACCCGATGACTGGGGGGTATCTCTACTACGCACAACCTCGTTTTTTGGAACGTCTACAACCTTCACGTACATCTCCAACATTGTGATTAAAAGAAATTCCCGACATTCATCCGGAGTCCTCAGAAAATCACTCAAAGTTTCATCATCGTCGATGTTAAACTCCGAGTAAAAAACAACCCCTTGCGGAGTGACGGAATACGGATATCGTCTGGTTACTTTAAGTAACACTGAACGTTTGCTCACACCCATTTTTTTGCATAACAACGATATCAATTTATTGTACTCCATGGTTAGTGGCAATTTAACATGACACTGAGCATGTAAATTATAGCCCACAGAGTCATTCTCCATCACAACCTCACCCCCCCAATATAATGAAACTCGTATTCTACGCTCTTCAGACATAATGAAAAAATGCTTGAGAATTTTAACAACAATAAACGTTTGATCAAGAGTTGAAATTTTTTTGTGATTGAATGAAATGCAATTCTAACCACTTTATATAGAATGCCTGGCCGGAGAATTTTTTTTTTAATTGTATAGCGCCAATGTAGTGAGCACTATACGCTTTTTGAATTATTGGTGGGCCCAGTAAGCAGGTATAACGCCATAGTACACGGCGCTATACAGAAAAATAGGTATAACACCTGATACTATGGCGTTATACATTTGTCAGACAAATTCATTGTGTATAACACCACATACTATGGCGTTATACCTGTGTCTGACAGATTCAGAAGGTATAACTCCATAGTATATGGCGTTATACATAGATCCGTTCTATGTTTTTTTTTGGACTTATTTTAGTTTTATTTGTCCAAATATAGCCTACTTGGGTTCCGGACTCCTCTTTTAAGTCGTATCTTACATGCCTATATAAGGCTACATGCACTCCCTTCGTTGAAAATCAATTTACCTTATTCTCGAATCACAAGATGTACTACTATGTCGAGGTAACTTCTTTTCTTTCTTTTGCGTTTTCCCCTTTTTTTAGTTCAAGGATTTGGAAAAATCACCCGCTAAACCCGAAATGAAGAATAATCCTAGCCAAAATAAGAGAAGAACTCTAAAGAAAAAGGAAATGGCATTAAGAATCCAACATGATACGGATGCCATTCAACAAAATTCCACCATTGTAGGTCATCATGTGACTGTTGACTCTACTGAACTGCAACCTCTTTTAGTTGATTAAGGAGATGGTGGCACGCATTCTCTAGTGGCTGAGAAGAGGCTGACTATGTTTGAAGATAATTTGGCTCCCCCTTCACAGGAACAAAGGCAATATGATAGTGATAATCCTCTTTCTGGGGAGTTTTCTTTAAATAGATATTCCCCTACTGGCCTGGAAAGTGATGAGTGCAAACCTATGTTATCAGAGGATGAGCATGAAAATGTTTGGGAAGGGGATGATGAGTACAACGATGTGGAAGATCAGCATTGTAACCTCCTTATCAAGGCTGTCAATGGAGATGAGCATCAAAACCAACTTATAGATAATCAAGGACCAAGGTTTAAACATCCTTCACCAAGATTAACTAGAAGCAGATTAGTTGCAGCTCCCAGTAACAACCAAAAGTCCCAAAAAAACTCCCATTTCTTAATGATTAGCACAATCATCTAGAATGCAAGAGAAATGAAAGCCTATGGAGCCATAGAAAGACTCAGAATTCTGAAATAAATCCACAACCTCTCCTCCATTGTTGTTCTTGAACCATTTCTTGATACCAATTACCTCAACTAATACAGAATTCAGATTGGCATGGGACATGCAGCTTCCAATGTCAACAATATGATTTGGACTTTATGGAACCAGGACTCCAATGGTACATTCTTGGACACTATGAGCAACAACTGACTATTGAGCTAAGACATGTTGAAGGTGGCCAGGGTTTTCATATGACTACCATCTATATTAAATGCAAACAAAGCATGAGAAGACCCTTGTGGAATACTCTAAGGCACAAATCCTCTTATGATGTGCCTTGGTATGTCATTAGTGATTTTAATGTTATTGCATCTGTCGAAGAAAAGATTGGAGGTCTCCCTTATCAGATGAAGAAAAGTAATGAATTCTTGAACATGATTGACGAATGTGGCTTAGTGGATCTTGGATTTTATGGCCCAAGATACACTTGGTCCAATGGAAGGGGTCCTTATTCCATTGTTTGGAAAAGTCGAGATAGGGGATTTGTTAATGACAATTGGCTAGCCTCCTTTCCTTCCACCACATCACATATTTAGCTGTTACTGGATTAGATCATTCCCGATTGTTAATGGAGATTCATGTGAGACAAGAAGCCAATCACAAGTAATTCAAATTTTTAAACTACTGGGTTGGCAATGACACCTTTTTGCCTCTTGTGCAGAAACATAGGAGGTGGAAATTATAGGAATCCTGTGTGGATCTTTCATCAGAAGCTCAAAACTACTTCCAGAGCATTGAGAAAGTGGTCCAGGGAATAATATGGTGTCATTTTCCAAAAGCCAAAAGAATTTGAACAAAAGATGAAAGAAGCAGTAGAGAGATGGTTAAATTCCAATGACCCTGCAGATAGAACAATCATGTATGAGATCCAAGCTCAATATGTAAAGCACTTGAAAGTTGAAGAAGATGTTTTGAAAAAAAAGACACAAATGCAGCGTTTCAAAGAAGGTGATGCAAATACAAGATATTTTCACAGTCTAATAAGAGGGAGAAGAAGGAAGTTATACATTCATAAGATCAAAGATGATGATAGTGACTGAATACATGGAGATGAACAAATTGGTAATGTTGCTTGTAACTATTTTGAAACTTTCTTTATAGAAGATAATGGTTTTATCAGAGAAGATCTTATCAACTATATCCTAACCATTCTCAACCAGGAAGATAATGCAGAACTCATCAGAGACCCAACCATCTTGGAAATAAAAAATGTGGTTTTCTCAAATGAATCCTACAAGTGCAGCTGGTCCAGATGGCATGAATGGTAAATTCTACCAATCATGTTGGGAAATTATCAAAATGGATCTATTTAGAGTTGTACGGGCCTTTTTTGGAGAAGTTACTATGCTCAGATATATCACTAATGTCTGCCTTGTTATTCTACCTAAAGTTAAATTTCCCAATTCATTTACAGAGTTTAGGCCCATCAATTTAAGCAATTTCATTAATAAAATCATTTCCAAAGTTATCTGCACTAGACCTGGCCTTATCTTACGTAGGATCACCTCAGCCAACCAGTCTGGATTTGTGAGAGGCAGAAGCATCGCTGAAAACATAATGCTAGCCCAGGAGATAGTTCAAGGCATCAAGAAACCTAACCAGGGGGGCAATGTAGTTATCAAACTTGACATGAAAAAGGCATATGATAAAGTTTCTTGAAGTTACACATGTATCATGCTTAGAAGAATGGGATTTTGCGAGGGTATCATAAATATGATTTGGATAACAATGTCCAACAACTGGTACTCTGTTATTATCAATAGCCTTAGACAAGGTTTTTTCAAATCCACAAGAGGTCTCAAACAGAGGGATCCACTTGCTCCCGCTCTTTTCATTTTGGGTGCTAAATTATTATCTAGAATACTAAACAACTTAACTCATGACCAATTTTTCAATAGATTCTATATGGAGAGGAATAGTCTACAAATCAACCACCTCAGTTTTGCTGATGATGTGATCATTTTCACATCTGGTACTTAAGCTTCCTTACAGAGAATAATGACTATTTTGAGGGATTATGAAGACACTTCAGGCTAGAAGATTAATAGCGATAAGAGTCATTTCATGGTTCCACCTTGGGTGTTCCAATACAATGTCACCAGAATCAAGAAAATCACAGGTTTCAGCAGAAAAGAATCCCCCCTTACCTATCTAGGATGCCCACTATACATAGGAAGGAAGAGAATCCTACACTTCAATTGCCTTATATCCAGAGTAATCAGTAGAATAAGAGGTTGGCAAGGCAGACTCCTTTCTTACGGAGGAAAAGCCACTCTAGTTAAGTATGTTCTACAATCAATGTCAGTACTGCTATCTGCAGTCTCACCACCAAAGACTGTTAGGAAGCAAATTGAAAAATTGAAAACCAATTTTTTCTGGGGTTTGGAAAAGGACAAGAACAAATACCAATGGGCATCTTGGAGCAAGATGTCATTTCCATTTAATGAAGGTGGCATAAGGGTCATACCTATTCAGAATGTCTGCAATGGAATACAAGTAATGGTGGAACTTCATATGTAAACCATCATTATGGAGTGAGTTCCTCATGGACAAGTACTGCAAGAGAACACATCCCATCTCTAAGAAATGGGACACTGGCGAATCTCAAGCTTGGAAAAGTCTTATGACCAACAAGAAAGATGATGAACAACATATTCAATGGAGGCTTCATTCAGGTGATGCCTGTTTTTGATGGGACAATTGGCTTGGTACAGGCCCTCTAGCCTCACACAGAATTGGAGGTGGCAGGTCTGGAAAGATTGAAGTCCCACATTTTTAGGATTCAGGGCAATGGAATATATAGAAACTCAATGAAATAGCCCCACCCCATCAAATTGATAACATTCTTCAAGTTCCTATTCACTACAACCAACAGATCCCTAATAAAGCCATCAAATTATTCTAACAAAAAGATTTGGCACAAAAATCTCCCATTCAAATGGTCATTTTGTCTATGGAGAGAAATCATGAACAAATTACCAACAAACGATAGAGTTATTACATTTGGTAATCCAATTGTCACTAGGTGTGCATGCTGCATCAAACCTCAGGCCGAATCAATTGATCATATCTTTAGTAATGGTCATTTTGCAAGAGCAATTTTGAGAAAATATACAGGCATCACAGGAATGAAGATTGAACACCTACCCATGAAGCTTACACTAGTGAAATGGTGGTTACAACAAAGCAAGAATGTAGTACATCAAATGCTCCTAGACACCACCCCTACTATCATCTACTGGAATTTTTGGAAGAACAAATGTAATGCCAAATATGGAGGCAGACCTTCCAGAGTCCTTTACTCCATTGACTCTGATATTCATCTCTTCCTCAAAACCAGTTACCCCCATAAACTGGCCCTCTAAATGGTCTGCTCTATACACTATAGTTGAAGATCTAAAGCATGTCACTTCTATCACCAAAGTTAGGTGGAAGAAGACAAAAGAAAATTTTGTGAAAATTAACAATTATAGTAGTGCTCTTAGCAATCAAGGAAGAATTGGTGTTGGTATCATTGTAAGACTCACAAGGTTCCTTTATTCATGCAATAGCCAGTCCCCTTGGTGAAGGAACTAATAACCTTGCAGAAACTGAGGCTGCAATTATTGGTGATCAGTGGTGCTTGGACAATGGTTTCACTAAAATTCACTTAAAAGTTGACTCTGCTCTGTTGGTAAATTGGATCAACAGCAACTGTGAACCACCATAGACACTACTGATGCACATACAGAAGTTGAAGGATATTTGTCAATAATGTGAGGAATTCAGATGCTCTCGTGTATACAGGCAAACTAATTTTCCATCAGATTCGTTGTCCAAACTCATCCATGACCTCCAAAAAATAATACACTACAACACTGTACTTGACCTACCTTCCCACATCAGCGGTCAAGTCAGACTTGATCAGTTGGATAACCCTGACTTCTGACACTAACTGACAAAAAGAATTCATCTGACAATGCTTCCTCTTCCTGCTCTTCTAATGCTTATGTTTAAACACCAGGAACACATGGGGCATTGCTATCAGTCCAAGACAATTGCTCAATAAAAATAAAGGAACACAATTTGCTAAAATCAGCATAGGAGTAAACATTGAAGCACTAATTTACACTAACATTTTTTTCATTTTTGTAGGTTTATTATACTATGGAATGCACTATTTCTTGATCCTTCTTTTATGTGTGGTTTTTACATCTGAAAAGGATCAAGAAATGGAGGCAGAGAATTGGAATCAGATAATTTCGCAACCAAATGAATCCCTTAAACATTTGTGCACCACAACAATCCCACCCCAACACAACACAACCACTCATTACCTTACAGACCACAATCAACACAACTTGACACTCAGAACCCATAAGAACCTGGGTGACATTTCCACTACTCAGCCTCTTAAGAAGGAAGAATTTAAGGATCATGATATGAAGCGTCCTCAATATGTTGTAATTGTTTTACATGTCTCTTTGACCAATTTCCTATGACCTCCCTATCTTAATCCACAGAACACCCTCGTCACTCACAACCCAACTTTTCTCAATATTCCCATAACACACAAGAACCTAAGAGCTCACTCTTTTCTTCTAATATGTTTGCTAATTTTTGCAGGTACTAAGGACAGGTTCATATTATTACTGCATCTTCAAGGTGTGGTATTAGCATTTCTGATGCTCAATCTCTTGCAAATGCACCAATCCTTTTGGACCTTTCATAGTGAGCCTGTCAACCTGACACAATTCAGATACAAAAGCATTTACAAAAACAGTACTGCAGGCTTACAATGGACAATTGAGAAATCAGGCTATCAGCAAGACACATCTAGGGGCCCAGACCTAAGTACCCTGCCTTTTCTCTCCATCATTTACCAGCAACAAAAATTCACACAATTCACTAACCTTCCAAGAAGCAAGAAGCAAGAAGCCTTCAGTTCAGTTCAGTTGCTTCAATTTCTGGATGATACAAGCAGGACAATGTTCACTCTCTCATTTCAGAAAAAATAGATAGTAGCCGCTCTTTTACCCAAATAGGGAGTTTCTACACCTTCTATAGTTGTAGAACTTGTTGTATATGGAAGGTAATCTTCCAACTCATTTACTTAGTAGATTTAGGCCCAGTTTTGCATGATTGTATTGTTGACCTAGGCTTACTTCACCTGATTTTTGTATACCAAATTGCCTATTAATGTTGGATAGGCAATTGGTACATCATCTTAGATCTCACTACATATAGCTTTCAGGTTTCACTTGGTTGTCAGATTTGGACGACCAGGTGCTCCTTTGTTGGACTTATTTTACATATACGAAAATCCCTGTTCGATAAAAAAAAGCGAGAAGGATATGTTATTGTTTAACGAGATGATCCATGCACGAAGAAGACAATCTTAGGGTGTGAAGGGATGGATACTCATTCCCGCCCGAATATTGGAGATATTACTCTTAGGGTTTGAAGGGATGGATACTCATCTTCGCCCAAAAACAAGAGGGATTACCTAGGATGTGAAGGGATGGGTACTCATCCCCTCCCGAATATCGGAGGCATAACTCAGGGCGCAAATGTACCTACAACATATCGAAGTACAAGTCCATGGCAACAATAGATAGACAAATCATCAACATCATATGGGAGGACAAATCCATGGAAGCATATAGAAGGACAAATCCATAAAGAGACCAACTTAAGGTCTAAAGGGACTTAAACATCTACCTTAAAATTGGAAAATTATAGTTCCTTTTAAGGACAAACCCACGAAGAGGCCACTTAAGGTGCAAAGGGACGTAAATTTCCACCCTAAGATTGGAAAGTTATAGTTCCTTTTAAGAACAAACACGTGAAGAGGCCAACTTAAGGTGCAAAGGGAATTAAATTTCCACCTTAAGATTGGAAAATTATAAAGCTTCAACTCAAAGACTTGGTAGACTTAACGACATCGACTTGAACAATTGGAGAATTCTGAAGGTTTGGCTGAATTTTTAAACTTCAGCTTGAATACCGACAAATTTGAAGATTTCATGGACTTGAAGATTCAGTGGACTTTGACGCTTCAACCTAAAGAGTGGTGGACTTTTAAACTTCAACTTGAAAAAATAGCAAACTTGAAGACTTCAACTTGAAAACTTGGAGGGCTTAAACAATTCAACATAAAGACTGTTGAGTCTGAGGACTTCAACTTAAAGACCGACGGACTTGAAGACTTCAACTTGAAGACTTGGAGGGCTTAAATTCAACTTGAAGACCGGAAAAATTGAGGACTTCAACTTGAAGGTTGAAAGACTTGAAAACTCCAACTTGAAGTCTTGGAGGGCTTAAATATGTCAACTTGAAGACCGTCATATTTAAAGAGGAAAACATGAAGATATAGTGAATCCTCGGACTTTAGTGCAAATATCTGGTAGCTCCTAAAAGACTATAATCATCCCATTGAAGACACTGGTTTACCATGGAGGCTTCCCCCTCTAAGTTTTTTAGCCCGATTTTCAACAGTGCTCGTTGAATGAATTACTTCCATCATACTTCATTTGGACAACAATTGGGGAAATATGTATCTTTTGAACTTATGCAACTGAACTTAGAATGGAACTCTAAGTTGCCTATGTACCTCGGTGACGAGGATCAAGTCATACCATAGTTCAGAATGAGTGAGTTTTTTATATCCTAACTTTTGCCTAGGCTACCTCTTTCGAGGTTTTCGACATAGCAGACTTTTTTTCATTTTTGAAGGGCCGTACACAGTTTAGACTTATGTGGGCTAGTAGTGTAGGAACATGCAGTTTAGGCTCGTGGTTCAAGGAGCATTGCAACTTCAAGGATAATACTTCTTCAAAAAATTGCCATTGATAGGTCTGATTCATATGCCATCTGCATCAACAAGCTTGTAAGCCTCACTTGAATAAGCTTCTTGCACGACATATGTCTCATCCCATTTTGAAGTGAACTTCCCTACACGCTTATGGGAAATAATAATCGTTCTTCGTATGGAAAGGACTTGATCTCCTACTTGAGAGGATCTTGGGCGAACTCTTTTATTGAAGGTGCGAGACAATCGAGGTTGATAACATTCAAGACTCTGTTGAGCTTCCAACATTTTCTCATCAAGAGCCTACAACCTTGCAAATCGAAGACGAGCATTTTCTTTTTTTTAATAGCTAATCGTAATGAAGGTATTTGGCGCTCGAGCAGCAAGATGACTTCGACTCCATAAATGAGTGAATAAGGAAGGGATCGAGGGTGTTGGCATGTGGTGAGTTGTCCTATGCCCAAAGAGCTTCTTCCATACGGTCATGCCAATCTCGTTTGGATTTGGAGATGACTTTCTTTAACAAGTGGCATATATTCTTGTTGAATGTCTCAGCTAGACTATTGGCCACAACATTGTACATAGAAGAGTTACGTTGCTTTAAACCAAAGATATCACAAATCTTGTTCAACAACCTATTGTTGAATGGCTTTTCATTATCCATTATTATGTAACGAGGAATGCCAAAGCAATAGATTATGTTTACTCGGATGCAACTTGCAACCATTTCCTTCTTTACTTCCTTAAGAGCAACAACTTCAGCCCATTTTGAGAAAGTCACTTGCAGCCAAGATGTATAAGTGCCTACTAGAGGATTTTGGCAGTGGTCCAACAACATAAAGTCCCAAGCATCAAATGGCCATGATGCAACACTCAAATGTAACACTTTAGGAGGCTGATGAATAAAATTTTCATGGAACTGGAAAGCCTTGCATCTTCGAGCGTAGTCCAAGCAATCTTTTACCATTGTCGACCAATAATATCCCATCCTTTTTATATGGAAGTGGAGCTTTGGTTCGGACTGATGTGATCCACATACCCTAGAATGTTCTTCTTGCAAATCTTGGAGTGCTTCATATTCCCCTAAGCATCACAAGAGTACTCCCTCAAATGATCTTCTGTATAGAGTATCTTATAGTAAAGGAAGCAAGGTGCACAACGACAGATTTCAATCTTTCTCCTCAGATTTTCAGGAAGTATCCCGTAGCTCAAGCAATCGATAATGGGTTGTCACCATTCTTCCTGCTCAGCTTCAGAAATAGCAACAAGATACTTGAGTTGATTTTCACTTTCACCCTCATCTGCGATGGTACTACCCATTTTCTTCAGATAGTAACATGCACTTGATCAGGTGGGGTCAACGATGAAGTTAGGTTAGCTAAAGCATCAGCCTTCTTGTTTTCATTCCTAGGCACATGTTGAATATTCACGTCACTGACCCACCCCATTAATTTTTTAGCATAATCATGATATGAGCGTAGTTCAGGTTTCTTGACCCTATAACTACCTAAAAGCTGGTTGATCACTAACTGAGACTCACCAAAGACTTGCAATTGCAACTGCTTCATTTCGACAACCATTTCAAGCCCAAGTATTAATGCTTGATACTCAACAACGTTGTTGGAGCATAGGTAAGTTAACGTAAAAGAGTAGGGAAGGACCTCACCTTGAGAAGTGACAAATACTACGCTAGCACCAGCTCCTCCACAATGTGCATCACCATCAAAGTACATCTTCCATGGAGGTTGAACTTCAACGACCATTGCGTCCTCATAATCTAGTCCGTCAGTTTACTCTCAATCATCACGTATAGGGTGATTTGCCAAGAAGTCCACTAACGCTTGTCCTTTTATAGACTTTTGAGAGATGTACACAATTTGAAATTGTTGAAACTGTAGGTACCACCTTTCTAGTCGATCACTAAGGACAAGTTTTGACGCACGAGCTTGATGGGATTTGCTCTAGAAACAAGACGAACGACATGAGATTGAACGTAGTGCTTCAACTTTTGGATTGTGAAGACTAGCGCCAAACATAACTTTTCGATTGGAAAATAATTTAGCTCATTTGGTGTCATCATCCTGCTCAAGTAGTAAAAGGACTTTCCTTCCCCTTCACTATTTTTTCAGGCCAACAGCGATCCAACAGACCTTTCTTGTGCTGAAGTATATAATATCAACGGTTTTCCTAGTATAGGGGCTTCCAAAACTGGAGACTTTATCAAGTAGGTTTTAATACTTTCAAAGGTATTACTACAAGCCTAGTCGCACTTGAAAGGAACGACTTTCTACGTGAAGCAACTGAATGGTTGGCACCTCCCGGCTAGGTTTGAGATGAATCTCCTAAGGTGTGATAGCTTTCTTTGTATACTATTCAGTTCATGAATATTCCGAGGGTCATGCATTTTAAAAATTGTATCAACTTTGGCTTGATCAACGTCAATTCCTTGATTCCTAATAATGAAACCAAGGAACTTTCTAGAAGTAATTCCAAAGGCACATTTCAATGAATTCATCCCAAGTTGGTACTTTTGGAGCAACTCAAATACCATTCTCAATTATTTCAAGTGGTCGCTCCTATTTCTTTATTTTACCACCAAGTCGTCAACATAGAATTCAACATTCTATGGGAGAAGGTCATCAAAAATATTCTGCATAGCCCTTTGGTAACTAGCATCAGCGTTCATCAAGCTAAAAGGCATTACCTTGTAGTAATAAATACCCCTTTGGGGTGCGGAATGCAGTAAGCTCTTCATCGTTTTGTGCCATGTGAATTTGGTTATAGCCTGATGAACTATCCATGAAAGACATTGCCTCGTACCAAGTGGTAGCTTCAATCATAAGCTCCGGAATAGGAAGCGAGAATTCATCCTTAGGGCATGCATTGTTGAGATCCCTAAAGTCAACACACACTCGAATTTGGCCATTCTTCTTTCTCATGGGAACAATAATTGAAGCCCGCGTTGGGTATTTAACTTCACGTATAAAACAAGCTTCAATGAGTTTGTTAACTTTACTTTCAATCAAGGGAACCAAGTCTGGCCTAAAGTGTCTTTGAGATTGCTTAACAGGACGAGTGCCATTCTTGACTGCAAGGTGATGGACTGCTACTTTAGGGTTCAAGCCAGGTATCTCTTTGTAACTCCAAGCAAAGACTTCCTTGAACTCCTTGAGTAACTCGACATAAGTGCTTTCTTCATCAACTACTAGTAAAACACTTAGGTAACTGGGCCTTGATTCTTCATATATACGAAGGTTAACTTCTTTTAAGGCATCAACCATTATCTTCACCCCTTCTTCAAGTTTAGGCGGAGCTTCCCTTGCATATTTATCTTCTTGAGGGTCCCTACCATTGAAAGATGTGTGATAACATAGTCAAAGATCCTCCAATTTCTTGTCATCCTCCATTAGAGATGAAGTACCTTGCTAGTTTGATGTAGTAATATAATAAAAATAACCCATACTTTCTTTGTCTTCATCATGTTACTTAGTGTAGACCATAGTGTATGGCTTTACCTTCAGTACCTCATCACACGAAACCACAACTTTTTTTTGTCACCTTATTCTAGAAAGGACCAGCCTTTGGAAATCCTTTGAGATCTTATGGATTCTAGGCGAGATGGGTATTCTTTTATTTCGATAATTTCTCGGAACTTTTCCCCTTCTTTAATGGACCTAACCTCTCAAATACGAAAGTCCTCATAGTGAATCTTGAAAGTCGATCAAAGACAAAAGGTCTGTTAGAAGCGACACATTAATCTTCTACAATGACAAAGTTGTTGCTTGCCCTTATTATAGAGATGTGAACTGGTGAAGGTTCCTTGTATACCAGGCCTTCACGTGGTTTCCATGTAGCAGCTTCTGAAAAGAGCGTCCCTAATTTTGACGGCTCACTGGGATTATATCCAGGTTTGCAAATAGCCTTTGAGCATTAGGATCAAAGCCTTCATTTGTACGCTTCGTAAGGAGTGCCACATTCTGTGAATGATTTGGGCCGCAAACCCTCCAAGTTGCATTGAGGATAGCTTTACTGCCTCAATTTGTTTGATCGGAAGGGTTAACCCCCTTAGAATATTGGTTTGGAGATTGGATGATTCGCCCTTCTCCTTCTTCTTTTTAGGGACATAGCAGAGTGCAAGAGTTACTTTATTTACATGAGACACAATGTTCCCTCTATGAGATTTATTTGAGTTATGGTGTACCTCCTCATCCACATCTTTGGCTTTGTTGGCAAACACTTCAGCTTTTTTAGTCGTGGACTCGTCACTCTTTCCCTTTATGACATCATCGGCTTTTATCTCCTTCACAATGTGGTTCTTCTAGTACAACTTTGCATCCGCAAAGTGTGACTCAACCTTGGCGAATGTCTTTTCATCAGCAACTATTTTCTTCTTGACTTCACCCTCGTAGTACTTGATCATACATTGATGGTAGGTAGATGGAACCACTTTATTCTCATGTATCCAAGGCCTTCCAAGAAAGACGTTGTACGAAGTCTTTGCATCGATCACATGCAGCCATGCACTTCATTGCTTATCTTCAATGGCGATTCCCAACCTGATCGCACCTATGGCTTTTTGCCCCTTTGGTTGAATCCTTGAATCATCAAACGTCTTTCTGAAATTTGTTCATAGGAATCCCAAGTTCTTTCACAATGCGAATGGAAAGATGTTCAATGAGGATCCTCCATCAACAAAAAACTTGTTTACCCTTTCGCCACGCATATAGCCAATAAGGTATAATGGGCGGTTATAAGGAGTGTCACCTAGTAGAAGATCGTCATTATTGAACTCAACCTTTTCCTTTAAAGCATTAAATTATTGAGGAATGAACTTGACGAGCTTTCCCAAAGATGGTTCCAACGCTCGTTCATCACTCTTTTCTTCCCCTTTATCAGCATTGCAACAAGAAGGCTCAATACCATCATGATAACTCTTCGTGCGGAACTAACATAACAAGAACTCCTCTAAGGTCACTGGATGTTGTGGCTTTTGAGGATGGTGCACCTCCACTTTTGCTTTCTTCAAATGCTTAATCGGACATTGTTTCCTCAGTATTTTTACCATTGCTTTCCTTGTTGGTAGTTCTATAGATTCTTCTCATGGGATTCTTTCATGGTGCTTATGACGAGTCACCATCGTCCCACCTTCATCATCAGTATGATCAACTTTAGCTTTGTTGTTCTCCAGTATTCTTCATCTTTATTTTCTTTGAAACTACATAATTCATCTGGACTGAATCAGCCAAAGGTGACAAAAACTTGGTTTGCGCTTGCTTTCTCATCTACAAGCACAATCTTTTTTTCATGAGCCAAGTCCAAAACTTTGTCCTTGAA
Organism: Nicotiana paniculata; assembly: GCA_005239505.1. NCBI lineage: Eukaryota > Viridiplantae > Streptophyta > Magnoliopsida > Solanales > Solanaceae > Nicotiana > Nicotiana paniculata. The sequence goes on along the minus strand of ML350704.1, from coordinate 22,783 downwards.
GAAAAAAAACTTCTCTAGAGGGTGGCTCAAAGTTGGTGGTATGTGCAGTAATTTGGGTCATTTGTTTTTCCAGCTTCATTTGGCCGCTTCATCTCCGGAAGCTGAATGAGCTTTAACTCGAGGAGTTCTTCAAAAATTGCAGGCACATTATAATCCATAAATGGGTACTCCTTCTCTTGCATTTCTCTTAGAGTCAACTTTCCACTTGAATTATCTTTAAAAGAAATGGATTTCATACTCTGCTTCTTGCTCACCTTCGTTGTGAACTTCATAGGTGATATGTTGACATTCTTAGCTTCTTTGCTTTCAGACTTGGGTACAAACTTGGTCCATTTCCTGACTTCTTGTTTGTCGTTACCTTTGTGAGGCTCATAGAAGGGTATCCTTTCATTTCCAGTGGAGTCTAGGCTCAAATCCATGTCATGGTCACGAGTCACAAGTTCTTCAAATATGCTAGGCTTGATACCTTGCAAGATGTACCGTAGTCCCCAATGCATGACTTGGATGCACATCTCTATGCCAGAAGCTCCACTAAGCCTGTCTTTGCAGTTGAGACTTGTATTCCTCCAATGATTGATAAAGTCGATAACCGGTTCACCATCCCGTTAACGAGTATTTATAAGTTCCACCATGCTCACAGTGCGCCTTGTGATATATAAGCGATTGAGGAACTCTTTCTCTAGTTGATCCCAACTATCAATAGATCCCGCCTCGAGGTATGTATACCAATCAAAAGCATTACTTTTAGCGAGCGGAAAAACTGCTTGACGAGGTAATCTCCATATGTCCCAACATTGTTGCATGTCTCAATGAAGTGCGCCGCATGTTGCTTTGGATTGCCTTTACCATCAAACTGTTGGAACTGTGGAGGTTGATATCCAGCAGGCATCTTTAATATGTTGATCCTTGCAGTGTATGACTTTCGTATGTGAGGGAGGACTTGGAAGTAACTTCATACTTATTTTTGATATTCCCTTTAATGAACTCCTTTAGTTGATCGATTGGAATCATCCATTCACATGAGATATGGATAGACTTGGCTGATGCTACTTGTCTTGGGAGAGAATCACTCTTTGGAACTTTTGGGAGCTTGCTAGGTGCATGGGTGGATTCTTCTTCCCTCAAGATTCCCACCCAATCTGTTAGTTTGTCAATTCTAGCATCTTGATTTTGCATGCACTTGGTCAAGCTAGCAATTGCTTATGTTAAGTTTGCTAGTTGCTCCTCCATGGATGAAGCGTTTGTCACTATTTCTTGCATGATTGTTGTGGATTATGGATAGTAGCATGGATTGTCACATAGATTGATCCTAGATTGGATCGCGATATGCGGTGTAAGTGGGGAGGATCCATCACTTGAATCATCATCATCTTCCTTCACAACAGTATTCTTGGATCCGGAGAGGTCAAGTAGAGCAAGAGTTTTCTTAATCTTTTCAGCAACATCACTTCCTCTTTCAGGTGCATTTATAAAAGATCTTGCTCCTTTTGAGGATGAAGATCTTAAAACAAGGTTTGATGCGAACGGAACTTGGAGTGCTTGTTGTCCTAAAGAGCTTGCTTTTCTCCTCGTAGTTGGTCCAAAGCATCCAAAGGTAACCTTAATGACGCATCAGCAGAAAATCTGAAATTAGCAGTCTTGGTGGAAATTAATCTGGAGTTAACCTTCTTTGAATCCATTTCGATGTCTTTGAACTTTGGTGATTGAAATATTGATATGAGAGGTAGAGATTTTCCCACTGGGCATGCCAGAATTTGTAGACAATAAATTGCGCCAAGAAAATATAATCAAAACAGAAAAATATTGCAATAATCGTAGGATTTGGTTTCAAGTAATATGAGTGTTAAATCTTATGATTCCTCTTTTCAACAGTAAATAAATTCAAGGGTCTTTGAGCTTGATCTTGTATCTATATTTATTTCCACGAACGATTATCTTGAATTCAACTAGCATGAACATTGATTTAAAATCGTACTCCTTGAACCTTGATTTTTCCTTCGTTCTTGAGCTTGAACTTGATTTCTTAAACTTGAACTTGAACTTGATTTCTTGAAGCTTGAAACTTGAAACTTGTAGAGAAATTTGTGGCGTTTGATCCATGAGCTCTCTGCTATTTCTTATTATAACTTCTGGCCACTTTTCTGTGTTATGAAGACCCTTATTTATAGTTGTGGAAGGGAAGAGTTGTGATGAGAACAAACTCTTTTTTACCAATCATATTGAAATGTGACAAGGTCGTATTTGATAGGCCCGAACATGTCACTTGTACATGTGGCACAATTTTACTTGCCTTATAATTTGACTGGGCATGTCTTGTCATTTTGACAGGAGGTATGATCCTATTGGCTCTTCCGCTTGACTTGGCAGGCCATGTCATGTGGCACCAAACTGGGCCTCTAGGAAGATGATATCTTGGATTTAATAAAGTCGGCTCAATACTTAGCCCAATTAAATATGCTAGCCCAATTAACTTGGACTTATTTATTTAACCCATATGTATTGGACTTATATAATTAATCCAATTATATTAGCCCATAATATTTATTTGGACTAATATATTTAAAATATAGTCCAAATTATTTAACTAATTTCGTTTCTATAAAATTTATATGCCTACACCTATGTAACCCGTTGTTTGCTGCTTTTAGGGGAATTCTATAGACTGTTGTTTAATTAAGAAGGGCAGTCTGAGACAAAATCTATTTACCTGTCAATATCTTTACAAAAATTATCTTCCAAATAATACGAAGTGTTTTTAATGAGGGTCAATTTTTGCTTTTAGCATAGTCTTTCCTTTCACAATTATATATATAGATGTACAGATCATGCCTAACTATTCGTTATCACTACGGAGACAAGTGTTTTGGACTTAAACACAGTGTTTTTAATGAGGATCAATTTTCGCTTTTAGCATAGTCTTTCCTTCCACAATTATATATAGATGTATAGATCATGCCCAACTATTCGCTATCCCTAAGGAGACAAGTTCGAATAATTTTTTGAGTAATAAAAATTAAAATTTCATTTCTGACTAATTAACCAACAAATATTAAGTTAGTAAAATTGCCCACTAAAGTTATTAAAGGTGCAGACAAGATTAGAAAAACCTAGAGTTAAGATTTTCTAAATTGTCAGAATTCCTCCCGATATATCTCCTATGTTTTTGCCTAAATATTCTCTACTGATCATGAATACTCGACTTATTATAATTCTCTCTCGAGCAACTACAATAATGTACTAGTCTTATTCTCTCGAATTACACTAGCTCACACTTTCTCACTGCTCACTATGATCACGTCAAATCTTCGTTATCTCTTTTCTTTAAAACCCGTCGTATTGATCTCTCATATACCTTGGGAGTGACGTTGTTCAATAACAACCTAAATATGCATTCTTTCTCAAGAAATACATAGGTACAATCAATTGAGAGCTTTTCAATTAACTAAAAATAAGCATGTAGTTGAACAAGTAGGGAAATTCAAAGGCAAAATTATATTAGAATGTAACGAGAATTCATCCTCCAAAAGTGTAAGGCCCCGAAAAATTTCGCTAAGTAATTTAAGATTTCGTGGTGACAAGCTAGCTAATTATATTATTTTATATGCAGACGAGGCTTATTAATATGATAGATATCAAAGGGATACCAGTTCTTCTGCAACTACATCCACATCACCTCCCCCAGCTCTGGGCATTATAGCGCTCGTAGGGCGTGGAGCAGCTAGGGGTGGTATTCAGAGCTCGGGAGGGCCCATCAGATTTTATGCTATGAGAAGGCGTCAAAAAGTGGAGGCTTCTTCAGATGTGGTTACAGGTACATTGACTGTCCAATTTCATAATGTGTATGCTCTTATTGATCTTGTTTTCTACTTTGTCATATGTCACTCCTTTAGTTGCTATGGTATTTTTGGATAGAACAAGAACGGCTTAACAAGCCGTTTTCTGTATCCATTCTTCTTTAAACAAAATGTATCATTTGTGGAGCCTCTTTATCATAATTATATTACTTACAACCTCTTGAGGCATTTAGTTCTATAATGACTTCTCTAAATTGAGTTATAACCCTAGGCTACTACTTCACACTTGCTTCCCTAAATTCACAACAAGGGACTATACCTGATAAATTTCTTATAGAACCTTTTTATGCAAATGGATAATATCTGCTCACTTGGGTTTATGTGTGCACCATTGTAAAGTTTACCTAGGTGGTATCAAAACTAATGTAAAGTAGCCCAATGTTGAGATCCTTCTTGAGCCACTCTTTTTCTCTCCCCGATGTACGTGACTCATCTGGTTTGAATAGTCACTTTACTTCTTTGTGTTTATTATCATGAATCCTTTTCACCATCTATTAACATGAATGCATATTGATTTATAAGACAAGTTTGTCGTATCTCTAGTCCTCTCATATAGGATAAGCTATTGTCAAGGGTTAAGTTGTCCGAATGATAATAGTCTCACGAGTGTTCAACTCTTTTTTCAACCTCATGGATTTGTGGCATAGATTTCTGGTGTCAAATACTGTTAAAAGTGTAATTAAACTTCATGCATTTTGAAACCCATATCTTATTGAGGGTTCTAGAATATTCTCATTTTGAGTTAAACTAATTTTCCCTACATTCCATGAGATGTTGGTGTCACGTACTTGGCTATTTCTCTTTGAGGCATGTTATTGCCGGACAAGGCACATATGGGTTGAAACAATTGTTGTTGTCCTTTTTCATGACTCATAGTATTCCAAGAATAATTGATGCTAATGTCTTTATTCTTCCGATCATGCCTCCCATATATCACATGTCTAAAATGGATCACTTCTTTTATATCTTAAGATCATGTACATGGTCCCTACGTTATCAATGCATACTAGGATACTCTATGCCTCATTATCAAATCAATGATGTCGTCACAATGAATAATCATGTCAGGGTTATCAGTAGTAAGCTTCATGTCTCTTAGGATATATAACCTCACAAAATACTCTGATCAGCACATTAATGGATTCTTGAATAATTCCAGCCCATCTTGAACCTTGTTGTTCCTTTTTATAGTAATATATGTGGATTGAAGGTGCAAACATATCAAAGTAGAAGCATCATCCCGTGATCAAATAAATTGGATAGGAAGTTTTATGTTAATATTCAAGTTAGCACATCTTAGAGTAATTATTAGAGGTCGCCAAAGGTATAGTTTGGGGTGTTCGGCATAGGGATTTAGAGTTGAAGAAAGTGAACAGGTTACCTCAAGATTATCGCTATAATATATTGGGTGAATTGTTAAGGAAGGTAAAGTATGTGTAGTCACATTAGACCTTACGAAATCTTGAAGGAAATAGGCCAAACTATGAGTATGATGTTTTACCTATTATTGTCTTCCGAGTATCCGGTGTTTCATGTGTCTATACTTAAGGATGTAGCTGGAAATCAATTTTCTATCGTTCCAGTGGAAGCTAGTGAAGGTAAAGTTATTGGATAATTGTCCTATGAGAGGTGCCTAATTGTCATCCCTGTTAAATAAGTCTGGGAGATGAAATTGCCTCCGTTAATGAGTTAGGGCGATTTCTGTGAGTGGAGAAGGTCACCTTGAAGGCCGAAAGTGTTGTAGAAAGAAAATATTTTTGCTTGGTTGTATAGAAAGTGGTTTTGATTTGAAAGTTACTTTCTATGTGTTATGATTTAAATATGTGCAGCTCATGTTCAGATATAACCCTTGATAATGTAATGCATGTATTGTTGAGATCAGTGTTGTTAATATACATTATGATGCTTTGTCGAGTTGTGGATGTGTTGTTAGAATGGTTTTGGTGATTCTCTGGCAGGTGGATAGGCCCAATTACAAAGGAGACTCTACCGAAATTTCTAGGAAAAAAACATTAAAAAAAATTTAGGAGTTAGTCAAAATTTGGGGACTTGAGGTATGTGAGAAAAGAGATATATTATGTTAAGTGTTGGGGTGTACTCTACCTCTCATTCGTGGATGAATGATCCTAAGCAGGGGAATGTAAGGCTCGGGAAAATGTTGCTAAGTTAAAATTTCGTGGTACCAAGGTAAGCTAATTATATTATTTTATGTGGATACGAGGGCTATTAATACGATGGATATTAAGTTATGTGGGGTCTAAGGAGAGGCTTAAGTCTAAGCCAAGATGGAAAATTACATGATAGACTAAATTTCCAAANATATATATATATATATATATATATATATATATATATATATATATATATATATATATATATATATATATACGGAGTTATTTGATGCATAATATATAAAATGAATGATCTTTTACTCTAGTTTTTAACGCTTCAAAGAGTTCGTCATTTGGATACTCCTACAAAAAATTATGAATAAATTACCAAAAGCTGGCAAATGCGATTCTACGGCCAATTGTGGGACCGTAAAGCAATTGTGCGAACCACAAAATGGTTGCAGACCTGTCCAGTGTAGTCTAGTTCAAGGCAACAGTTTTGCGGTCCATTTTGCGACCTGCATACCCGTTCTGCGGTCCATTCTGCGACCGCAGACCTGAGTTCGGAGGGTTCATTTTCCTATTTTCATAACCCGACCCCTTTTTTATAAATAGCCTTTGAGGCTTATTTTGGGGCAATTTTCTAAGTATTTTAGAGAGAGGTAAGAGAATTTTAGAGAGAGAAGGAGAAAACCTAACATTCTAATCATCCAATCTTGCACTAATCCTCAAGAATCAAGGAAGCTAATCACTAGATCATTATCTTTCCGGGTAAACCCTACTCCTAAGAATTCATGCAAGAGGTTATCAGTTCAAATATATTGTGGGGTTGGAAATACGCCATGCATGTGGCACTAGGTTGTGGTATGTGGGGTTAATGAACCATTTTGGATAGTTTCTTGTTAAAATTGGTTGAGGGAGGAAGGGATTTCCATTGTAGAGCCTTGTAGTCTATTTCGCATGTTAGGTGTTTGACAAAATTCCTAAGAGAGTTACATCACGGAATCATTCGAATTTTTAACCGATTTTCACTATCTTCCCATAGATTATTATTGCTAGAAGTGTTGGGGCTTTGTAGTAACTTAAGAAAAGCTCAAACAAGGTTTGTGGGCTAAACTTTCTCTCTTAAAATCGAATTCCATAATGTTCCCATAAGTTCAAGTATGGTTGGCTCAAGATTCTTAATTTCTATATTCTAGGTTATCCCTTATAAACTTGATTATTCTTAATGAGCCTTATGTCGAAAGATAGATGTTCTAAGTATGGTTTGCATATTAAAATGGTGTGGCTTTGAGTCATGTTTTAAATGAGAACCAGTGTACCAATTGGGTGAGAAAAACTCGATATGCTTAAGAATCATAATTAGTCATATGTATACCTAAAGTCTTTATTGAAAATGTCTTATTGTCAATAATCTATAAAGGTTCTTGAAAATGAAATAAGTGGATTGGGGGAAATAAAGTGTGGCTAGCATGCAGAGAATTTAAGTTATAATTGTGGCTAGTGGTGCCAATGAAATGAGAAGATGCGAGAAAGATTATGAAATGAGCCTCGACTCAACTTATTTATGGCGTACTTTCACGCACGAAAACATGAGGTGTAACATCATTCACCCATTTGGAACATTCGTCCTCGAATGTTGACTGATGCACTTATTATTTTCGTAACTTATGTCTTCTGAATACTTTAGTACTCTTCTTACCATCTAGGTAATTATTCTACGGATAAATCCAAAGGCCAAGGCATTCCTCCCTTTAGGACTCTTTCTCACACCACGACTTGTGGTCGGAATCCTCCTAATCTCGTAACTATTGCTACCTTTTATCATGCAGTATGTACGTCTTTGTCCTTGTACATGTGCCTGCGCGACTCCAGCTTTTAACCGATCTCTAGGCCTCACTTTGTAAACATATACAAAGCTTGATAAAACGTCTCTCTTGGCATCTATAGGTATACTGATGTTCTTCGCTCTGTACTTTGTTGAACATACGAATATTGCTATACCTTATTTCATAGATCCGTTTATCCATATGACTTTACTGCATCTAGGTAGGTCATATTATACCATGACCCTTACTTTGACTTATCGTTTCTAAGGTCTGCCGCCAAACTCCAGGTTACTCTCTCGCTGCTTATCATGTATGTATAAATCTATATCCTTTAATTCTTCCTCGTTACTGTTTATCTTAAGAATGACAGCCAGATCTCCTCTCATGTTGTCAAACTTTTAGCCGTCTGTTGTTGATTCACCTTTGTGATGACCCAAAAGGGGTCATCCCGTATATTCTATCTAATTTTGTGTTTCGAGGTCGTAAAAACCTCCTTCTATCTCACCTCGATTTGCATGCGCAGCTCGGGCGTGTAGCCGGGAAGCCTTTCTGTGAAAAAAAACTGATAAGAATGAAAATTTTGTATTGGAAATTTGAATAAAGTTGACTTCAGTCAACATTTTTGGTAAACGGACCCGGACCCGTGATTTGACAGTCCCGAAGGGTCCGTAGAAAAATATGGGACTTGGGCGTATGCCCGGAATCGAATTCCGAGGTACCAAGCCCGAGAAATGAATTTTTAAAGAAAATTATTTTCTGAAAAATATAAAGATTTTTGAAAATGTAATTTGAAGTGAAACCTGTGATATCGGGCCCATATTATGATTCCAAAGCCCGGTACAGGTTCGATATGATTTATATGTGTTATCTGTGAAATTTGGTAAGAAATAATTTGACGTGATTCGGACCTTAAATGCAAAACTTAATATTTATAGAAGTTTGAAGAATTTTCATGGACTTTTAGTTTAATTCATCGTGTTAGAGTTGTTTTATGTGGTTTGAAACCTCGAGCGGGTCTGTGTTAGGTTATATGACTTGTGTGTGTGGTTGGACGGGGTCCCGGGGGCCTCGGGTACGTTTAGGATGCTCATCGAGTGTTATTAGCACTTGGGGGACAACTGAACCATTGCTGGTTCTGGTGTCTCGCACCTGCGATGGACCTTCCGTAGGTGCGAACACGCAGGTGAGGCGAGGAGCTCGCAGGTGCGGACTTAGACCAATCCCCCAATCCTCGCAGGTGCGGTGTGTTTTCCGCAGATGCGGAGCTGCGAGTGCGGCCATTTGACCGCAGGTGCGACCCCAGGCTTTTTAGTAGGTTTTCGCACCTGCGATGGTATTTCCGCAGGTGTGGTCCCAGGGGGCGCAGGTGCGAAATTGCTGGCAATTATATCAGATCCGAGGGTTTATGTTATTTTCACCATTTTCGAATTGGAGAGCTCGGGAGAGGCGATTTTTGGAGACTTTTGCACCTGGGTAACTTGGGTAAGTGATTTCTATCCATTATAGACCAATTTCCATGGTTCCAATCTTAAATACAACCTTTAATTTCGAAAATTTTGGGTAGAAAATGGGATACACTTCATAGACCAAATTATTGAGTTTTGATTGGGTTTTTGACCTCTGATTTGAGAGATTTTCATATGTTTAGACTCGTGAGTTAATGGGTGTCCTGAAAATATAATTTTTACCCGATTCCGAGATGTGGGCCCGGGGAACCTTTTGGGCGAATCTCCTAATTTCGCGTATTAGATTCGGACTTATTAATTATTTTGTTTCCTTGTGATGATATTTACTCTATGCAATCGAATTGTCTAGATTTGGGCCACCCGGAGTTGGGTACTCGTGGCAAGAGCATGGTATTGAGTTGATTAGCGCAGTCAAGGTAAGTATCTTGCCTAACCTTGTGTGGGGGAACTACCCCTTAGGATTAAGTCTTCTATGTTGATTGTAGTCCGCGTACGCGAGGTGACGAGTGTGTACTCGAACTTATGTTCCCCATATATGAATTGAACTTGTTATATCTGAATTCATGATTTCTAATCTCATCTCCTCCTGTTCAAGTTAGAAGTACTTGTCTAGCATTCCTTATTTCTTATATGATCTTAATTGAATTAAATGAAGACTTTGTTTTTCCTACCGTTGTGCTATGTCTTCCTTCATATGCTGCCTATTTACTGAGCATTGTTCAAACTGAGTTTATTCGGTGAAGCTAATTGTCTAAGTGAGATTGGTTATAGCTGATTCCCTTGCCGGGATGATTTGGTTTCTTGGTTGCAAACTTGAATGTATAGAATCGTTGCTATATTTGTCTTGTTTTCCCCTCGTTATGTTGTTCTCTCTTTGTGCTTGGAATTCCTCTCAGTTGCTCCTTCTTATGAGCGAGTTGTTACAACATTTGTGATTTAAGTCTTTCTATTGATTTGCTCATCGCACTTTGTATTCGGCCTTGTTTGCTTTCGCGCCGGTTGTGGCAATATATATTGGTTTTGTCACATTCTAGTTGTTTTTCTCAGTGGCTACATTGCATATTTAGATTGGGACTACGGACAGAGATCCGGGAGCTTTCCCCCCTGTACAAAATTACATATCTAAATTGGGACTAAGGACGGAGATTCGGGAGCTTTCCCCCTGTACTGCATCACATGTTTAAATTGGGACTACGGACAGAGATCCGAGAGCTTTCCCCCTGTACTGCATTGCATGACAAATTCTGAGTGACGGACTGAGTTCCGGTAGTTTTATGATTGAGGAGATTTGAATCGAAAGATATAAATATATATATTGAAAAGTATAGCTGAAAAGCAATTATCTCCAGGAACAGTTATGTCTAAAAGACTTCTTTTCGAACGTATATTTGAAGAAAAACATTTGTCTTGCATAATGATGGTATTTGAAAGAGCATTAATTGGGAAAATATATTTTGAACATCACGTGTTTTGATGATATTTGAAAGAGCAGTACTTGGGAAAATATATTTTGAACATCACGTATTTTGATGATATTTGAAAGAGAAGTACTTGGGAAAATATATTTTGAACATCACGTATTTTGATGACATTTGAAAGAGAAATACTTGGTAAAATATATTTTGAACATCACGTATTTTGATGATACTTGAAAGAGCAGTATTTGGCAAAATGTATTTGAACACCCCGTATATGAAGAGACCATGTTATAAAGATTTTCTCTTTCTAAAAATATATAAATATACATTCAGAGAATGTATGTTTCAAAGAAGAAATTTCTCTATTCCGAAATGATTATATCATTAAAGTTCCCAAAATGAACTCACGATTTAAAGGTTTTCACTTGAAGGTTTGACCAGTTTTAATGAGTCATTGGCTAAGGCCTGACGTGAATAAATTGATGTAGTGCTGAGTTGCTTGTGTTTTTGTTGGATTGTAGTTTCCTCCATTTGGATTGCATCCTTTCCATTCTCTTTGTGTATTTCTAATATGATGTCCGTTGATCGTGATTATTGAATTTTCTTTCTTGTTGTTCGATCGTATCGCTAATTACATTGAGAAATCTTTAGATGGATATTTTGGTTTGGTCATTATACATCTATGCCTTTTTACTTATTAGACCGGTGGTGTCTTGACTAGTCCTCTTCACTACTTCACCGAGGTTAGTCTTGATACTTACTGGGCACCGTTGTGGTGTGCTCATACTACACTTCTACACATTTTTGTGTGAAGCTTCAGGTTATGGTTGTTGGTAGTTGTGCAGATCGTTGCTGAGGAGACTCAAGGTAACCTGCTGCTGCGTTCGCAGGTTTCGGAGTCACCTTCCTGTTTTATTTCTATTCAACTTTACTTAGTTATTCCTAGGCAGTTGTACTTAGATTTGATAGAAAGATTTCGTAGAGCTTATGACTTGTACTTACCGGGTTTTGGGAAATTGTAAACTCTGTCAAGAATTCTATTTCGAGATTTTCAAAATTCCTTTATTATTGTTTTTCTTCAGTGGAAATGTTAGGCTTACCTAGTCCCTAAGACTAGGTGCCATCACGATACCCAACAGAGGAAAATTTGGGTCGTGACAAGTTGGTATCAGAGCTCTAGGTTCATAGGTGCCACGAGTCATAAGCGGGTTTGGTAGAGTCTTGCGGATCGGTACGGAGACGTCTGTACTTATCTTCGAGAGGCTACGGGACTATCAAGACAATTTCACTTCCTTCATTCCTATCGTGCGAGTTCATTGATCTTGAAGTTTGAAATTATCGTCACATTCTCTCACCGATGATGAGGACACGAGCAGCGATTCCAGATGATGTTACCCTGAAGCAAATGTCGCAAGGGTCAGAGGCAGAGGCCAATGAGGAGGACGCGCCGCATTTAAGATGCCTACTAGAGCAGCCGTTGAGGAGTCTCCAGTAGTCCTAGTTAGGGGACAGGTACTGGGGGTGCCTGGGTCTACCCCTGGCTTTAGAAGACCAGAGGCAGTTTTGAGTACAATTGGTATATCGGCTCAGTTCGGGTTGATTCTAGTGCACCAGTTGCTTCACAAATCAGGGGAGGAGTTCAGATTCCCACCGTCTACACTCCAGAGCAGCGAGATCATATTGGTCAAGTTCCAGTTTTCATGGCATCACGGCATGTGGTTTCATTTCAGCCTGTGGTTAGGACAGCAGCATCGGAGGTAGAGCACCTTGGGATTTAGAGGTACTGGAAGTACCACCCTTCTATCTTTCAGTGGATTAGTGACGGGTAATGCCCAGGGTTTTCTGGAGGAGTGTCTCCATATTCTTCGTACTTCGGGTATTGTTGAGATGAGGGGGATTGCTTTTGTCACGTCTCTGGTCCAGAGTAGTGGATTTATCACTGGTGGCGGCATATGAGTTGGGGTAGCCTGGCCGAGTTAGCTTTACTAGCATGGATTCAGTTTTCGGAGATGTTTTGAGGGAGGTTGCACCTCAGTTCCGTCGGGATATATAGCGCACAGAGTTGAGCAGTTGCGTCAGGGAGCTATGTAACCATTGGAGTACGCTGTCAGATTCAGTGAGTTGGCCAGATATACACCTCACTTGGTTGCTTCATTTAGGAGGCGAGTCCGTAGATTCATCGAGAGACTTAGGCACGGTAGAGAATCTTGGGTCAACCAGTTCAGTTGCATTACCAGCTTCGCATGGGAGCATTTCAGATACTCATGGGTCTCAGAGGATTTGTATCGTATGTCTTCCACAGCCACATCGGCAAAGAGATTGTTTTCAGTGTGGAGATGTTAGCCATAGGGTGCGATATTGTTCCAGGATTCAGGTGGGAGAGTTATAGCAGGGTGTTCAGGTGGATAGAAGGCGCCTAAGAGGGGGAGGACCGACCCGTTGATGTGTTGCATATAGTAGGCTAGAGGTCATTGTATCATATATCATCACCCAGGCATGGCTTGATGTGCTAAAGTGGGGTACCATTGTATTTAACTATAGTCCTGTTGGTCAGGACGAGTTCCCATTATTTGTTGTCTCATTTATGAGTGAGTTTCATGTATTGCACTCTATTTTTGCGCTTGATCCTGTTGGGAGATTCTATGAGTAGTAGACGTGTCTATTATTGTTTTATTCATCCTTACTAGTGGTGAAACTGGAAGTGAGTCCATGTCGTCCCTCGTGGTAAGCTTTATGTGATTCTCCTGAGCATTTTATTTTCGAGCTGTGATTTGATACTCCATTGAGATGTGAGTAAGTGAGCGCTATGATTTTGTTAGCCGAGACGAATTAGCGGGAGACCTCTATTGGTATGATATATATTCGACATATGTCGTACAGTTGAGGGCGAGACCCTCGTGATCCCTTGTGATTCGATATGTTTGGACCGGGCTGAGTACCGCAGAGGAATTTTTATCAGGATGGCATCCTTGTGATTTGTTCATATGCTTTGCTTCTTTCTTGTTATATTGCTTTTGGTAAGTCAGTATCGATAGAGAGTTATGCCTATGGGATGGTTTGATAGTTCCTTTATATATGTTTCTATCTTTCCTACTCAGCCATTCGTTATGTGTTTCTTTAGTTCAGTTTGCGGGATGTGTGCCCGGTGGTGTTAGCTGTGACTCGGTGATTCGGGTGTCTACTGATGAGGTCTTCGTGTTTATTGCATCATTATCGGTATTATGGGATTTGGAAACAAAGAGTACTTCCATATATGGGACTAACTGCCAATGTTGAGTTGATTTTGGGTAGTTATGGTGATCAAAAATGATATTGAGCCTATGTGTGATGTGCTATGTTGTGTGGCCGTACCTTATGAGCGTAGACCTGAGTTGATGCAGCTGGTTGAGGCTAATGTCGGACATGGATTTAGAATCGGGTCTTTTGGAAATGAGTAGAAGGTGAGGGATTGGGGTATGAGGCTTATGGATGATGATGAGAAGGCTATATGGCAGTTGTGATGGTGTCATCAAGCTTATGTAGGTTGGGGTGACGTGGGATCACCTGCGGGTGTGTGTTGGAAATGCGCAATCAGTGATTTGATGAGTTCAAAGTGAATCTTAGCACGTTCGAGGACGAACGTTTGTTTAAGAGGGGGAGATTGTGATGACCCAAAATGGGTCATCCCGTATATTCTATCTAATTCTCTGTTCTGAGATCGTGAAACCTCCTTCTATCTCACCTCGATTTGCATGCGCAGCCCGGGCGTGTAGCCGGGAAGCCTTTATGTGAAAAAAAATCTGATAAAAATGAAAATTTTGTATTGGAAATTTGAATAAAGTTGACTTCACTCAACGTTTTGGTAAACGGACCTGGACCCGTGATTTGATGGTCCCGTAGGGTCCGTAGAAAAATATGGGACTTGGACCTATGCCCGGAATCGAATTCCGAGGTCTAAAGCCCGAGCAATGAATTTTTAAAGAAAATTATTTTTTGAAAAATATAAAGATTTTTGAAAATGAAATTTGAGGTGAAACCTGTGATATCGGGCCCGTATTATAATTCTGAAGCCCGGTAAAGATTCGATATGATTTATTTGTGTTATCTGTGAAATTTGGTAAGAAACGGACATAATTTGACGTGATTCGGACCTTAAATGCAAAACTTAATGTTTATAAAAGTTTGAAAAATTTTCATGGACTTTTAGTTTAATTCATCGTGTTAGTGTTGTTTTATGTGGTTTGAAACCTCGAGCGAGTCTGTGTTAGGTTATATGACTTATGTGTGTCGTTTGATGGGGTCCCGGGGGCCTCGGGTACGTTTAGGATGCTCATCGGGTGTTATTAGCACTTGGGAGACAGCTGAACCATTGTTGGTTCTGGTGTCTCGCACCTGCGATGGACCTTCCGCAAGTGCGGACACGTTGGTACGGCGAGGAGCTCGCAGGTGCGGACTTAGCCCAATCCCTCAATCCTCGCAGGTGCGGTGTGTTTTCTGCAGATGCGGAGCTGCGGGTGCGACCCAAGGCTTTTTAGTAGGTTTTCGCACCTGCGATGGTATTTCCGCAAGTGCGGTCCCAGGGGCGCAGGTGCGGAATTGCTGGGCAATTATATCAGATCCGAGGGTTTATGTTATTTTCACCATTTTCGAATTGGAGAGCTCGGGAGAGGCGATTTTTGGAGACTTTTGCACCTGGGTAACTTGGGTAAGTGATTTCTATCCATTATAGACCAATTTCCATGATTCCAATCTTAAATCCAACCTTTAATTTCGAACATTCTTGGTTGCGAACTTGAATGTATAGAATCTTTGATATATTTGTCTTGTATTCCCCTCGTTATGTTTTTCTCTCTTTGTGCTTGGCATTCCTCTCAGTGACTAATTCTTATGAGCGAGTTGTTACCACATTTGTGATTTAAGTCTTTGAATTGATTTGCTCATCGCACTTTGTATTCGGCCTTATTTGCTTTCGCCGGTTGTGGCAATATATATTGGTTCAGTCGCATTCTGGTTGTTTTTCTCAGTGGCTGCATTGCACATTTAAATGGGGACTACGGACAGAGATCTGGGAACTTTCCCCATGTACTGCATCACATATCTAAATTGGGACTACGGACAGAGATCCGGGAGCTTTCCCCCTGTACTACATCACATATTTAAATTGGGACTACGGATAGAGATTCGGGGGCTTTCCCCCTGTACTGCATCACATATTTAAATTGGGACTACAGACAGAGATCTGGGAACTTTCCCCATGTACTGCATCACATATTTAAATTGGGACTACGGATAGAGATTCGGGGGCTTTCCCCCTGTACTGCATCACATATTTAAATTGGGACTACAGACAGAGATCTGGGAGCTTTCCTCTTGCACTGCATTGCATGACAAATTCTGAGTGGCAGACTGAGTTCCGGTAGTTTAAGATTGAGGAGATTTGAATCGAAAGATATAAATATATATATTGAAACGTATAGTTGAAAAGCCATTATCTCTAGGAAAAGTTATCTCTAAAAGACTTCTTTTCGAAAGTATATTTGAAAAAAAAATATTTGTCTTGCAGAATGATGGTATTTGAAAGAGCATTACTTGGGAAAATATATTTTGAACATCACGTGTTTTGATGATATTTGAAAGAGCAGTACTTGGGAAAATATATTTTGAACATCACGTATTTTGATGATACTTGAAAGAGCAGTATTTGGGAAAGTGTATTTGAACACCCCGTATATGAAGAGACTATGTTATAAAGATTTCTCTTTATAAAAATATATTAATATACATTCAGAGGCAGTATGTTTCAAAGAAGAAATTTCTCTATTCCTAAATGACTATATCATTAAAGTTTCCAAAATGAACTCATGATTTAAAGGTTTTCACTCGAATGTTTGACCAGTTTTATTGATTCATTGGCTAAGACCTGACGTGAATAAATTGATGTAGTGCTGAGTTGCTTGTGTTTTTGTTGGGTTGTAGTTTCCGCTATTTGGATTGCATCGTTTCCATTCTCTTTGTATATTTCCATTATGTTGTCCGTTGATCGTGATTATTGAATTTTCTTTCGTATTGTTCGATCGTATCGCTAATTACATTGAGAAATCTTTAGATAGATATTTTGGTTCGGTCATTATACATCTATGCCTTTTTACTTATTAGACGGGTGGTTTATTGACTACTCCTCTTCACTACTTCACCGAGTTTAGTCTTGATACTTACTGGGCACCGCTGTGGTGTGCTCATACTACACTTCTGTACATTTTTGTGTGCAGCTTCAGGTTATGGTTGTTGGTAGCTGCGCAGATCTTGCTGACGAGACTCAAGGTAACCTGCTGCTGCGTTTGCAGGCTTCGGACTCACCTTGCTGTTTTATTTCTATTCAACTGTACTTACTTATTCCTAGGCAGTTGTACTTAGATTTGATAGAAAGATTTCGTAGAGCTTATGACTTGTAGTTACTGGGTTTTGGGAAATTGTAAACTCTGTCAAGAATTCTATTTCGAAATTTTCAAAATTCCTTTATTATTGTTGTTGTTCAGTTGAAATGTTAGGCTTACCTAGTCCCTAAGACTAGGTGCCCTCAAGATACCCAACGGAGGGAAATTTGGGTCATGACAATCTTAATGTTGATCTATAATCTACCACTGATAACTTGACCTCTTATGTAACACTACCTCTAGGGCTCACGTTTTATCGGGGAACATCTGAAATGATTAGACTGATCCACCTGGTGAGATACCATGCTTCCATAACTGTACTTCGTAGCATCCTAATGTGATTCACCGTACGTGGGTATTTTAATCCTGTACCATTTCTTTTTCAAATAATTTCTCAATCGAAGGCCCAAACATCATCCTTTATTTACCACAATTACATCCTCATTCTATTACCAGGGCAGCGTTCCATCTCTTATAAATTCTACTAGTCTTAGACTTCTTTGAGTTCATTCAGGAAATACTGAGCTTTCTATAACTTAGAGAAACCATTAGCTCTTTTGTTTTCCTGAGCTTAATCCCGAGGACTTATCCATTTCTCATCACCTTCTCACTCGCCCTTTCTTTTCCTTACTCATGTCTTCTTAAAATCTTGTCACTTTACCATACTTTAGCTTGAGACCTATACATGTCTATTTATACTACTCGCAACCTCTCTTTAACTTGCTTGCACCATAGATTTCCGTATGTTATTCTGGAACATCAAGCGAGACATCACATTGTCTTTAATTTAAGATTTCGTGGTGCCAAGGTAGGCTAGTTATATTACTTTATGTGCAGTTGAGGGCTATTAATATGATGGATATCAAAGGGATACGGTAATAAGTGTAAGAGGCGTATTATAAGTGATTTGGGGTCTAAGGAGAGGCCTAAGTCTAAGTCAAGTTGGAAAATTACATGATAAACTAAAGTTCCAAATGAGTACGCACAAGACCAAACTTTGGACAAGCATATCTACATATATATATATATATATATATATATATAAGTGTTATGTGATGCACAACCTATCAAATGAATGATCTTCAGGTCTAGTTTCTAGCGCTTCAAACTATCGGTCATTGGGACACCCCTACAAAATGTTATGACCAAATTACAAAAAGCTGGCAAAATGCGATTTTGTGGCCAATTGTGTGACTGCAAAACAATTGTATGAACCGCAAAAATCCGGTGTTGAAATTGTACATTGTCGTTTTCTAGAAAGAGTATTTCAGGAATAGTTGGTGTATTTCTTGTTTATGACTTTGATGTGTATTTCTATTGCTGGTTGGTATGTCCCCTTCTTTGGGAAGAAACCTTTAGTTTTTAAAGTTTCTATTACTAATGTACTTTGGGTGTATGACTTCGGAAATATTCTGTATGTTAATATTAGATGGTGATCCTTTAATATTTGATGGTGATCCTTGAAAATAAAAGAAGTGAAAGTGTGAAATATGAAATACAGCCATCGTGCCTTGAATAAAGAATCTTGTGAATGGTCAAAAGAGCCAAGTAAAAATTGTTGTGTTATTGGGCGAAAATACTAGTTATTGTATATACTATGTGAAATATGTTGAGATAAACAAATTTGTAATTATGTTACTTTCATGTTCAAATCAAATCAAAAAAAAAATGTTCTTGAGAGTATCATTAGTAAAATCGAGGAAAGGTGGATCATAAGGCCCACACCTGAAACTACACGTGCCGGTGTAGGGGTGAATTGTGATTATTCTCCTTACTTGGGATGAAATTGAAATATTGGTGAAATTGTGATTATTCCCCTTAATTGGGATGAAACTAGTAATAATTGAAAAATCAACCCACACGGCATACGTGGGAAGGCGGCCTCGCTGATCGGGTGGAGATCGGACGCCATGAGCACATAGTGGTACTACTCTTGGTAACAACTTTATTTCGTATCACATGTCAAACCACATTGTTTGTGGAGAGATGATGTAGTCGACCGGGCGTGATCGGACTCCGTTCTAACAAAGACAGTGGTATATTGGTGCTAATGATAACCCAACCAAAAATTATATATTATTTTGTATTTTGAAAATTGTTATGTTTCAATTTGGGTATTTAGATATAGTTGATGGTGACTTGTTATTTCTATAATTTTCCTTTTCTTATATGATCATTCTATTTTGAAAGAGGACTTTTAGCTATACATACCAGTTCTATTCAACGGTACTAACGTCCCTTTTGTTGTGGGTGCTGCATCTTTAATGGATGCAGGTGGTTCCATAGCAAGCAACATTGATTAGTGATAGTGGCACACTCTCTTCAGCTGACTTGGTGAGCCCCACTTCATTTCGGGGTCATGTATATCTTGTTTCTCATGTACTTTGTGTTTTGAGGTATAGCCAGAGCCTTGTTTCCGACATTCCCATATTACTCTTCGGTTGTACTTAGAGGTTCCGTAGATAGGTTGTGGATGGTGGTTGATGTTGGGAGTCAAAACTAGAAATGTTGGTATTTGGCAAACACATTTTTCATTATATATATAAACTTGTAATATTTTGAAAATTATGAATGAAGTTTCTAATGAAATCTTATTAGTGTTTTATTAATGGAGTACATCTCCTCTTTATTCATGGATGAGTTTGGGCAGAAGGAAATCTAACAGGCTTGCTCGGCTGGGTTTACTCGGTTGAGCGCCGGTCGCGCTAACTGAGTTCGGGGCATGACAAAAAGGTTCAATCAAACTCTAGATAATTAATTATCTACTCAAAGTCATGCTAACAATCACGTCTAATTGAAAGCATTATTCTACAAACTAGGAAGAAAAAGAAGATTTCGTGTGATCCAATGCTTGCAATTGTTCAAGACGTCTTGTGCCTCCAAATAAATGTCCAGCCCTCTCAAAAACGAGTTTAGGGAGCATTTATAGGTTAGGGTCAAAGTGTCCAAATCTAAAACCAACAAGGATACCAACCTTTCTCGGACAAAGGGGTACCGGATCGAGGCGTTGTGGGAGGCACAAAACTCGGTGCCTTGAGCCTCGCCTAGAACCGTTTAAGGTGTGGTGGTTTCCTCTCCCTAGAGCTCACCTACCATTGTCTAGAGTGCGTTGCTTTTGCGACCTTGTGTCATGGTTCCTGTCATACTATATTTTGTTGTCTTTGATGCCTTTTTGTCTAATTTTCTTTCCACTTCATTCCCAAGTGAGCCTACATAGAAAAACAACTCAATTAAGCTCGAACATAACTTGAATCATTAATATTGCAAAAACAAAATGTAGGGTACACGATGATATAAAGTATAGCATTTTAGCTTCAAATCAACATTCAACACTTAAACGTTGTTCACCTCAAGTCAACTAAAACCAAAGCTCCTTATGACTTAGCACATTCAAAATACACTGCACCTATGGGTATGGTCGATAGCAACAGCTTTAGTATATGAATTTAACACACACTTCCCATTGCTTATGTTATACTCAAAATTTCCTGAACATAAACAACATTTGCATAAGAGTTCTAGCCTCAAAAACCAACTTAATGTCACAATGCACTCAAGGATTGAATATTCAATATAACAAAGAAGTCTAATAATTCTATATATCCATCATGAAACTATGTGCCCTAAAAACAAAATCACATAGAATAATCAGTCCACACATCCAAATAAAATAATCAAATATATTTTAAGGGCTCATACATATGAAAAATCACTCACTATCTCAAAGAAGTCATATGCATACAAAAGGTACCATAGGCTTGCCCATTATGTAAACCTCTATTAATGTAGGCATGCTCGGTCTAAAATCAACTAGGAATTTATTATGATTGTAATGTGACTAAAGGATGGGTAGGATGAATATATGTTATAATGGCTAACCTTCCTACGCGCTATAACTTATCACATTATCAACTTTAAGCATGGATCTCCTCAATTCACTACAAACACCTCAAGCAAAGATCACCCCAAAAATATTGTATATTTATTTAAGCACTATTTTAACTCATACACTAGCAAGGACAATATATCATCAGTTTTTTGCTATATGTTTTTTCTTCTTTTCTCTTTTTTTTTCAAATATATTTTTCTACTTTTTTCTTGTATTTTTTCCCTCCCCGCTAGTAGTATTTTTTTTTTAAGATACAAGTGCATCTTTCTTCTTTCCATTCGTCTCACTCAAAAGCTACCCCCAAGTTCTCTCATTACTTCTTTCTAGTGCTCTCTTTACAACTCAAGTGCTTCAAGAGGTAAAGAAAATCAAAATAATTCAATTAAGAATAAAAGGATATAGGCTTGTAATGCGAGTGCTAAAATAAAGGCCTATAGGCTCAAAAGAATTAACTAGGGATTATTTTATTTGTAAAAAGAAATAGAGCTCAAAAATGATCAAAGAAAGACTAACATAATTTTTCAAATAGAACAACACCTAGAATTTTTCTTTAACCACAATTAGGGTAAGTTCTAGACTCAAATGTAATAACATGGACTATACAAAAAAACTCATTCACACATGATACATGATTCACTAAGGACGGTCTCATTCCCACACTCAAATCATGCAAATATTTATAGATCCAAGAGATATTAAGCATAAAGCAAAAAATAAGCATGAGTCGAGAGAACGAGCCATAGGAGTCATAACACATGCTATCAAATTTTATCACGGCACCGTCAAACCTTTAAAACAAATAGAAGGTGATACATATGTTAAGACCTAAGTATGCTACTATTAAACAAGTCAAAAGGCACAAATCACTCATTTTCCTCCTTTATTTCCTAAATTCTACTCTATTCTAAAAATAAAAAAATTATATTGTTCAAGTTACATCACATGAAAAAGCTATGTGGCACAAAGAAAAATAACGGGAGATTATTACTACCTAAGAAAACAAACAAAAAATATTTTTGTATTTTATTTTTTTTGTTTGTTTAGACTTTAATCACAAGAAAACTCTCGACGAGATCAATCATCGGAAAAAATTCAATTTTTTAAACTTTGTTTTGTTCTTCAATTTTTTTTCTTCAATTAAATTAACACAACTAAAATAGTATAGAAAATCACTCAGACAATCTCTTCACTCCACACTTCAAATTGTGCATTGTCCCCAATTCACACCCATAAATAATAAAAGGGTAAAATAATTTCCTACTAGTCTAATGGTCGAACCATTAGCAGCTCATGGGGTACTCATACTTTTCCAAGACATTGTCCATTGTGTGAGTGCCCCACATTTAGTTCTAACCATCTGACTTGCATTTCCCTCCCTCCAATGGCTTTGATTATAATGCTCCTACAACATAACAAACTGCTACTAAAATAACACAATAAAAAAAATAAAAGAAAGCAGTAAGTTCGGATTGTCTCCTAGCAAGCGCCTGATTTAATGTTGCAGCACGACTTGAACTACTTTTTGCCTCTGCCTCAAGCGTATAAATTGGATCCCAATTTTGATTCAAGTTTGCGGCTATACTCCAAGATGGTGGCACAAATCCTTGAGACTAAGATAAAACATCGTATTTCACGCTTCCTGGCCTTCAAACAAGGAATGTTATTTTGCTTAGACGGTATTGCAAATTTTAGAATGTATGGCTCGTCTACCTCTTCCCTTGACTCTCTTTTATACTCATACAGATTGTTGGTTGATTTCCCAATGCACACGCAAGTGTACGTGGTCGACAAGTAATATAGGAT
>MDKI01091583.1:0-13760 GCA_005239505.1 Nicotiana paniculata | reverse complement strand
GAATTGATTGAGTAAAAGTTGTGTATTCTAAAGACTTGATTCATACGTTAATTCCCTGTGGGAGTGACTCTGAGCATAATACCCCGGATTATATTTGCAACGCCCGATTAGTCTTTTATTAGACATAGTTGAGCGTGATCAAATTTTGGCGCCGTTGCAGGGGAATTTAACGGTGTTATCAATTGAGTTGGAAGAAATACAAAATTCTGAAATATAGTCAATTTTCTTCAAATTTTTGTTTATACATTGAAAGTTTAACGTTTGCTAACGTGTTACAGGTGCATGCCTAGAAACTCATCGAGAACTGGTGAATTAGTTGAAGCCTTATCAGACTCCGAGAAAGTTTCCAAGGCCCTAAACCGGACCAACCGGAAAAGCAAACAACAACCACCAATTTAACAAATTGAACCCGACATGGAAGATCCAAACAAAATGAACAATAATGGGGATGATGTGGTAGACCCAGTCGCTCAAATAGGGGCAGAGGCTCCTTTATATGACTGGGCACAACCCACAGCTGAGAATTTGGCCACTGCGATACTGGTCCCTCAGATACAGGCCGAGTCCTTCCAGATAACAAATAATATGCTGCACTTATTGCAGAACAAGGGACTATTCTCAGGGTCATACATCGAAGACCCCCAGCAGCATTTGAAAAACTTCCTGCCAATTTGCAAAACACAGAGGCAGCCAAACGTCACTCAGGAGGCAATGAAACTGTTGTTATTTCCATTCTCAGTGACTGGCGCTGCCCAGACTTGGCTAAACTCACTCCCTATCAATTCCATTACCATATGGGAGGAGTTAGGTAAGCAGTTCGTGAACAAATTTCAACTACCTAACAAGACTGCCCAACAAATCGATGAATTCTTGAGCTTAAGACAGAAACAAGTTGAAACATTGCAAGAGACACGGGAACGATTTAAGGGGATGTTGGTTATCTGTCCACATCATGGTATTCCAGAGCAGATGTTGGGGAAACATTTTTATATGGGTTTGGATGATACTGTTGAAGCAAATGTTGATGCTTCGGCTGGTGGAGCATTCTTGAGCAAAACGTGGAGAGAAAGTCAGATCCTACTTGATAAAATGGCACAAAATTCAGGATGGACAACCAGGATTGCACCTATTACTCCTGTAGTTCACTCAGTTCCATTAGATCTATCCAATACTATTGCAGAGAACGTAGCCACCTTGATAACACAGATGAGCATACAAACTAAGAAGGTGGAGGAATCAGGACAAAAAAAGCAAGTACACATCATAGACACAACCAATGGGGGCTTATGCACATCGTCATTAATCAACCACTTGGTAACCACTAGAATGCAGAATGTGATCACCTTCCTTATCCAAAAAATATGAATTATGTGACAAATTATGAACATCAGAGACAAGAGGGGCAGAACTAGGGTCAACAAGTTCAACCATATAGACCACCTCACTAACAGTAGAATAGTGGAAATATGGGTGCCATCAGACCACAAGGCAATGCAGCACCATATCAGAGGCCGCACGGTTATATGCATCATGAATCAACAACAATCATACTACCCTCCTCAGCAACAACAGGGGGAAGGTAAGAAGATAGGTTCTCCAGGTTAGAAGCTATGATGCAACAAGTTATTGGGTCAAATGCTAAGATCAGCAAAAGAGTAGATGCCCATGACTCTGCTATTAAAAATATCGAAATGCAGTTGGGGCAGATTTCAAATACAGTTAACAATCGTCCTCACGGAACTTTACCTGCTGTTACTCAGGTGAATCCAAGGGACCAGGGCCCAAAATAGTTGATGGAAGTGACTCTCCTCAAGGGCAGAGATCTGGACCTAGAACAAGAAAGGAGGCATGAAAGTAGACAGACAAACACATTGGTGCAAGTACCTAATAAAATTGATGACTCAATTCCATTGACTAAAGGAACAGTGCAGCCAGCTGAAGGAGAAGTTAATAAGTAAGGTGAAGTTGAGAAAGATCTTGAGGAAATCCCAGAGCCAGCAGTTGAGGTGGTGGTGGAAAAGGAAAAAGAACAAATAACAGAAAAGATAAGAGTACCAGCTCCATTCCCACAAAGGCTTAAAAAATATCAGAAGGATAAGCAGTATAAGAAATTCTTGGACATGCTTAAGCAGATACAGGTAAATATCCCATTGATTGATGCATTGAAGGAAATGCCTGGCTATGCTAAAATGATGAAGGAATTGATGTCCAGAAAATTTGACTTCCAAGACCTGGCTACTGTCACCCTTACCCAGACTTGTAGTGCAGTGGTGACACGTCCTATTGTTAAAAAGTTGGCTGACCAAGGGAGTTTTACAATTCCTTGTACCATTGGCAACTTTGCTTTCGCCAAAGCCCTATGTGACTTGGGAGACATCATTAATCTGATACCACTGGCTATATATAAAAGACTGGGGATTGGTAGAGCCAGCCCTACTTCCATGTTGTTGCAACTTGCTATAGGACGGTAAAGAGACCGTCGGGTATTCTGGACGATGTGTTAATGCAAGTGGGGAAATTTGTATTCCCTGCTGACTAATTGATCCTAGACTGTCGAGTAGATGAGGAAATTCCCATAATCTTTGGAAGGCCATTTTTGGCCACAAGAAGAGCTCTCATCGATTGTGAGACTGGTGAGCTTAAGATGAGGCTCAATGATGAAGAAATCACATTCAACGTGTAGAAGTATATGAGGCAACCAAGTGAATTCGCTAACTCCTCTCTTATTGATGTCGTGAACGTGATACTGAAAGAAGATGATGCATCCTTAACTGTTGGGGATCCTTTGGCTGCATGTTTGATGAACTTAGATGATATGAACGGTGAGGAACTAGCAGAATGGGTATTAGCATTGGAAGGAAAAGGGACATGGTCGAGGGTTCTTGAAATTGAACCATTGCACTTGGAAAAGAGAGAGAGCCCACCATCCAAGCCCTCAGTTGAAGTACCACCCAAGTTAGAACTGAAGCCTTTACCAACGCACCTCAGGTATGCATTTATTGGACCTAACTCTACATTACCGGTTATTATATCATTTGGGTTGCTAGATGTGAAGGAACAACAATTGTTATAGGTACTTTCTGAATACAAGACTGCCATTGGCTGGACGATGGCAGACATCAAAGGGATCAACCCAACTTATCGCATGCATAAAATTCTCTTGGAAGAGGGACACAGACCTTCTAGGGAACACCAAAGACGGTTGAACCCAAATATGAAGGAAGTGGTAAAGAAAGAAGTGATAAAGTGGTTAGATGCGAGAATCATTTTCCCTATCTCCGGCAGTAGCTGGGTTAGCCCAGTACAGTGTGTACCAAAGAAGGGTGGTATGATAGTCGTAAGAAATGATAAAAATGAGCTGATATCCACTAGAACTGTTACGGGTTGGAGAATATGCATGGATTACAGAAAGCTGAACCTTGCCACCCGGAAAGACCATTTCCCACTCCCCTTCCATTGATTTGATGCTCGACCGGTTAGCAGGGAGGTCTCACTTCTGCTTCCTTGACGGGTATTCAGGGTACAACCATATTTCTATTGCCCCAGAGGATAGGGAAAATACCTTCTTCACATGCCCATATGGGATATTTTCTTTCAGAAGGATGCCATTTGGCCTCTGCAATGCACCTGCAACATTCCAACGGTGCATGATGGCCATTTTCACAGACATGGTGGAGATTATTATGGAGGTCTTCATGGACAATTTCTCAGTGGTGGGAAATTCATTTGATGAATGCCTAGAAAATTTGAATCGTGTCCTAAAGAGGTGTATCGAAACGAACCTAGTGCTGAATTGGGAGAAGTTCCACTTCATGGTACAAGAGGGAATCGTCTTGGGACATTTGGTCTCGAGTAAAGGTATTCAAGTGGATAAAGCTAAGGTAGAAGTGATTGAAAAACTCCCTCCACCCACGGCAGTCAAAGCTATTTGTAGCTTCATATGACATGCCGGATTCTACCGGTGATTCATCAAGGATTTCTCCATAATTGCCAACCCTCTATGTAAGTTACTAGAAAAAGATAACCCATTTGTGTTTTCTGATTATTGCAAGGTAGCTTTTGAGGAGCTAAAGAAGCAGCTAGTCACTGCACCGATTATAGTTTCCCCCGACTGGGAGCAACCATTTGAACTCATGTGTGATGCAAGTGACTATGCTGTAGGAGCCGTGTTGGGCCAGATAAAAGATAAGGTAATGCACCCAATTTACTACACAAGTAGGACATTGAGTGGAGCTCAGCTGAATTACACAGTAACAGAAAAAGAAATGTTGGTTGTAGTATTTGCATTTGACAAATTCAGGTCCTACCTTATCGGGTCAAAAGTGATCATGTACACTGATCACGCAGCCAGTAGGTACTTGGTTGAGAAAAGAGAGTCTAAGCCACGCCTAATTCCTTGGGTGCTGCTTTTGCAAGATTTTGACTTGGAAATTCGTGACCGGAAAGGAACGGAGAACCAAACCGCTGACAATTTATATTGCCTCGAAGGTGCTAAACAGGCACCTGAGGCGGAAGATATTCTGGAAACCTTTCCAGATGAGCAGTTGCTGGCCACAAATGTGAGAGAGGTGCCATGGTATGCAGACATTGCTAATTACCTGGCATGCGACATTGACCCTTATGAGCTCTCCTCTGTACAAAAGAAAAGATTTTATCGTGATAGCTGTAACTAGTATTGGGATGAACCTTATTTGTTTAAAATTTGCATAGATAACATGGTCTGGAGGTGCGTCCCCGAGATAGAACAATATGCTATTTTGCAGGCTTGTCACGCAGCTCCTTATGGAGGACATTTCGGAGGAGTCCGAACAGCAGCTAAACTCTTGGAGGACGGGTTTTATTGGCCCACTGTGTTCAGAGAGGCCCATCAATTGGTGGAAGGTTTCAATGAATACCAAAGGACAGGGAACATATCCCATCGTCATGAGATGCCAATGAATCTGATATAAGAGGTAGAAGTGTTCGATGTTTGGGGGATAGATTTCATGGGTCCTTCTGTCAGCTCATACGGCAATAATTATATACATGTTGCTGTAGATTACATGTCGAAATGGTTAGAAGCGGAAGAATTCCCCACCAATGATGCAAGAGTGGTGGTGGGGTTCTTAAAGAAGAATATATTCACCCGCTTTGGGACACCAAGGGCCATTATAAGTGATGGAGGCACGCATTTCTGCAATAGTGTTTTCGAAAAGTTGCTTTCTAAATATGACGTACGTCACAAGGTAGCAACCCCATATCACCCCCAAACTAGCGGGCAGGTTGAGGTATCAAACCGGGAAATAAAGAGTTTACTAACCAAAACAGTTAACGCCACAAGAACTGATTGGGCGAAAAAACTTGATGATTCCCTCTGGGCCTACAGAACCGCATTTAAAACACCAATCGATATGTCCCCATACAAGTTGGTATTTGGTAAGGCCTGTCACCTGCCCATCGAATTAGAACATCGATCCTGGTGGGCATTGAAGTAGCTAAATCTGGATTTCGATACTGCTAGAGAAAATCAAATCACAGAATTACAAGAATTAGAAGAATTCAGAAGCCAAGCATTTGAAAGCACCAGGTTGTATAAGGAACGAATAAAGAGACTACATGATAAAAATATTGTGGACAAAGATTTCAGACCAGGAGACAAGGTATTACTGTATAATTCAAGATTAAGAATGTTTCCGGGTAAGTTCAAGTCCCGATGGTCTGGCCCGTTTAAAGTGGTCAACGTATTTACTTATGGTGCTGTGGAGATTACTGTTGAAAATAAGTCTAGCACTTTCAAGGTCAATGGACAATGATTAAAAAGATATGTGGGAATGACTGAAGCCAATGTGCTGGCTATTGGGCATCTGGGTGAACCTAAAACATCAGACGAGCCTTAAATGCCTTTTATGATGAGTCGTGACGCGACGTTAAATTAGGCGCTTCATAGGAGGCAACATATTGTTTTGTTGTAATCGTCGTGCCACGATATTAAATAAGGCGCTTGTTGGGAGGCAACCCAATGTGTAGTAAATCCTAGAGTAGCTAGAAGTATTTCGTGTAATTATAGGTACTAACGAGCTTGCAGGTGAATTCAGGTGAAAGGAGGAGTGTTTTAGCATGAAGGAAGGTGGGAACATAGCCGGGGTTAAGCAAACCTTATTCCCCAAACGCCCAGCAAAAGCTAGGAGAACACATGCCTTAAGCTCCAAACGCTTGGCTAACGCCAGGGGGCAGCTGGCGTTAAGACTGAAACGCCTGGATATCGCCAGGGGGCGTCTGGCGTTAAGGGTGAAACGCCTGGCTAATGCCAGAGGGAGCTGGTGTTATGGCTAAAACGCATGGCTAATGCCAGGGTGCCCGGGCTTTCTGATTAAAACGCACGACTGACGCAAAGTAAGTCCCCTCTTCCTATTTTTTTTCATCTCCCAACTCTCTCTCAAGAAAGTTTCACTCCCAAGCATACACACAAACACAAATTGTCTCTCATAGCCACATCAAAACACATAGTTTGACACACTCATCTTCACTACTTCAACATACATTAACACCCCATCATCACCCACCACACACACAAGATATGCACATGTTAAATTTCTTAGTGCACTTCATATGGTTAACACACATCACTCCATGAGGTATGATTCTAGCCCTATCCTTTATTAACTCGAATTGGCGCAGATGAAAAGTGTATCCTTGATTTCTTGATGAATTTTGTATGGGTTTATGAAGTTCTTGAAATATGTTGTATGGTGTTATGCACCCCAATTCCCAAAACCCTTTGGGAATGAGTTGAAATGGTGAAACTAAGTGGTACTATGGAACCGCAAACTGATCTGGGAACATGAGGCAGTCCTTCAAGTCCATAAGAGCTCCCATGGCAATTGTGCCAGCCAAGTGCTCGATGTAATGCCTCAATGGTAATACATGTCCCTTTTGGAGCCCGAGTCTTCGAGAAATACACCAGTAGCATCATGCATCTTGAATTCCATGAAATTTTAAATGAAAAGTGGCTCACAAGAAGCCAATAGGTAGCAATGTGTGTCAATTGTCATAAACTCGCCAAGGTGAAACTAAGTAACCTTCGCAAAGTACAAAAACGGATAGTATATACTTGGTGACACTCATTCATTACTGATAAATTGTGCAGGTAAAACAATGCTACCCAGAAGGGATACCTGCAAGGGAAAGGCCACATCTTCGGTCCCACCAAAAATCAAATCAAAACCCCCACCACCTCAAAATAAAAGAAAAGGAGGAGATGCTACTTCTAGCATGACTGATGAGGAAGCAGTAGCTGATGTGGCTGCTATGAGGCCGCGACCCGTTGGTCAAAGGGAAAATGGTGTCAACAGCATACCACCACACTCCAGGAAATGGTATGCTCATTGCAAGCCCAAGCATGTCCACCCGGAAGAAGCCATCAACGAGGGATGTCTTAGAACTAAATTCCCACTAATTTGGAGGAGCATCCATGAATTGGGTCTGGGATATGTGTTCAAAAACCATGGAAACATCAACCTCAATTTGGTCTGGGAATTCTATGCAGGGTTTGACCCTAAGGACAAGGAGGGATTGGTGCCAATTCGTGGGCACTTGGTGGATTTTTCGGCCAAGGCCATATGTAATTTCCTAGGTGCACCAAATGTTCCGGTGGAGCCTCTGGAGCAATTTATCCGCCATCCTAACAATAGAGAGGTGAGACACACACTTTGTGGAGTTGATTCCAAGGCTGCTTGGATTCAGGATAGAACCACTAATCGCTATAAAAGGTTTCCCAAGAAGAAGATGAAGGCTGAAACACATGTATGGCTGAAACTGATTAATGCACGGTTACTACCGTGCATCCATGACACTTTAATCAGCCGAGAGAGGGTTTGTGTGCTCTACTTCATCATGACAGGGCAGCAAGTGAATGTGGGCCACCTGATTTGCTATCAAATGGGGTTGGTGCGTTCCAACAATAGAATTGATCGAATCCCTTTCCCGAATTTCCTGACTCAGTTCATGCTAGATAAAAAGGTAGCAGAGCCCGACTTTGACCACATTATTGATCAACAACTCACCCGGGAAATTGACATCACTGGCTTAAGACTGAAAGAAGATTCTTCACTGACCAATGCCAAGCGCAATGCCAGGGATGATAGCTTCATGGCCCATCTATATGGGATGATGGGTTTGCAGTTACGCATGGGAGGTCGTCCAGTGTCAGTTAATGAAAGAGATGAGTTGGATCAAAGATACCCACTCAATGCTCATGCTGAGCAGATGATAGGAGCAGGTGAGGGATACAGTCTCCGAGATGATGAAGATATAAACACACCTGAAGATTCTGATGTAGAGCTAATGCGCTCGGATGAGGAAGATAATGGAGAAGATGAGTTTGAAGAGGAATGGAGAGCATCCGATGATGAAGACGCTGAGTGACCAAGAAGTATCCCGCACCTTGTTTTACTTATTGCTTTGTCTATACATGATGCACTGAGGACAGTGCATGAACTAACTGTGGGGTGCTGTATATATATGTTTTGTTGTGAATTGTTTTGCTTGTTGAAATTGTGAAATTTGGTAGTGAAAGTTTCATTTTGTTTGTTTTTAGGTTTTATGTTCAGTGAATGGTTGTAGTTTGTTTGTTTTTAGCTTTTATGTTTTTATTATTGTTAAAAAAAAATTATTAGAAATATGGGGACTCTTCCCGATGATGGATCTCTTATACAGTTCTCTTGAGGGAAATAAGTCTAACGAAAATACCAAAAATAGTTTTTTGTTTTAGGTAGTGTAGTAATTCCCCCTTGGTTTTTCTTTGGACCATGGTTCTTTTCCAAGGGTTTTTAATTGAACCGGGTGTAGGTAGTTTTTAATTTTTAGGAGTAGGAATCACATGGTTGAGGGCTTAATAGTAGAAATATCTCGAAACGTGCTAATTCCTTAAGAATAGTCAGTACTATGGTTGTGACGCTTAGGCCCAATTTTTTTGACTTCAGGATAAATACCTTAAATAAGGAATTCTTAAGATTTGCGTAACTGCTTTGACTGGAGTATCGTGATAGATCCAATCCTGAGTGAGTTATGTGCCATGTGTGTGTGAGATTTGTGTGTTAGTCTGTACATTGCATTTGATGTCTAGAACTTTCCCCGTGTGTGTGCAAAGCGAAATAGAAGTTTTTTTTCAGTCTTGGAAGTGATATAGGCATTTCTTTGTTGAGCCAGCTATATATATTATACCCACCCAATTGTTATGTATCGTAGTTAACCCCGTTGAGCCTATAATCCTGTTTCATTGGAAACCACATTACAAGCCATACCCTTTTGTTTAAATCGATCGTATATTTGAACCTTGTCACCTCTCATAAGCACTAAAAAGTGATGACATATGGAAAAGTTAAAGTGTGGGGTGGTAGGTTGGTTTTTGAGGGGAATAATAGAAATAAGGAGAAAGGTGCACTGTTTTGAAAAAGTAAGAGTCACTTGAAAAAAAAAAGAAAAATAAAACAAATAAATAGTTTGTATTGTTGCGAAAGAAAAATATATGTGGTGACTCTTAATGTAATTGTGCTTAAAGAAGTATGGGGTAATAACGTTGAGGTGAAGGTGGAGTTTGGCTTAATATAAGTTTGAGGTCGAATACGAAAGTATATGTATGAACTGGGGTCGGGTGTTAAAATTAGAAAAATAGAAGCCCGACACAAGAATGCGGTAAAGAATGCGATTACATTCCTGACATGCGGTTTGCAGATCTGACGGCACAATGGCCCTCAAGATGGGCCAAAAATCCAGAACACACTGCCCATGTATGCGAACAATTGTGCGTTCCGGATACACGTTATGCGATCGCATACTGGACCGCATAGTTGACTTTAAATGGGGCAGTATTATGCCTAGGTATGCGACCATTATACGGTCCGCATACACGCTGTGCGATCGCATAGTGTGTCGCATAACACCTACTTTCTGGAAAATTATATTCTTTAAGTATCGGGGTACTTTTTAGTCAGTTCAGGTCTGTTTCAGCGATTCCCACAATAAAACAACTCGGGGACTTCTTCGGCATTATTTTTTTAAACAAGAAAATTTTACGGGTCCTTACACCCCCCCCCCCTTTAAAATCATTCGTCCTCGAATGAGGGTTTTGGAAATCATTTCGTTTTGAAAGCATGATATGCAAATTCCAGATTTTCACAACTCCGACCTTTCAAAAAACTTTTGCCAGAGTTCCCTTTGTAATTTGATCTATCTACCTTCCAGAGAGCCCCCCAAAACATATTTCCAAGCACCATTACACAGTTTTAATCACCCAATAACTCACACACAACATTGTTACTCCAACAATTTGCAGACATTCAACCATTTTGTCAACTACACATAGTTCTTCCTCTTGTACCACAAGTTTGTTACTGGTTCACATTGCACATACTTGGTGGTTTTAATGAGTCGCATACAACCCGATCACTTCAATATACTATATTCATTTCAATTAATTACTACCAACCTATTCTACCATTAATCACTTGCCTAGCACATATGTTTCACAAAACGTTCATTTACCTCAAGGGTTGCACACTACCCCAAATAGAACAGCAAATCTGATTTTAGCACACATTGGGAAATTACAACAATAAGGCAACTAGGAGAAGATGGGGTGCTTTTTCACAGAACCAAACATAAAGTTAGAGGAGAGGGTTCTGATTACTAGACTTGTTCAAATAAGTGGGGATATCTTTCTTTCATCTCATTTTCTGCCTTCCACGTGGCTTCCTCAACGCGCTGACTTTGCCATAATACCTTGACTGAAGCAATTTCTTTGTTCCTCAATCTACGGACTTGTCTATCAAAAATAGCAATCGGAACCTCTTCATACGATAATTCTTTATTAACCTCAATAGTCTCAACTGGCACGATGGCTGATGGATCTCTAACCACTTTCTTCAACATGGACACGTGGAACACCGGGTGCACTAATGACAATTCAGGGGGTAATTCCAACCTATAAGCCACTTGCCCTATCACCGACATACCTTGGGCTCAATTTCCCTTTCTTCCTAAACCACATCACTCCCTTCATGGGAGATACTTTCAAGAATACCCAATCATCAACTTGGAATTCAAATTCTCTTCGACGAACGTCCGCAAAGGATTTTTGACGGCTCTGAGGGGTTTTCATCCTCTCCCAAATGACTCTGACTTTTTCCAATTCCGGGTGCACAAGATCTGGCCATAACAATTCTATTTTACCAACCTCGAACCACCCAATCGGAGATCTACACCTCCTTCCGTGCAATGCCTCAAATAGGGCCATCTGGATACTAGCGTGAAAGCTGTTATTGTAAGCAAATTCAATAAGCGGTAAATGATCATCCCACCTGCCCTTGAAGTCCAACACACAAGACCGTAGCATAGCTTCAAGCGTCTGAATAGTCTGCTCTGCCTGACCATCAGTCTGCGGATGGAAAGTTGTGCTGAGATTTACCTGAGTACCCAAACCTTGCTGAAATTTCCTCCAAAAATTAGCCGTGAACTGGGCTCCTCGGTCTAAGATAATGGAAACTGGATTACCATGTAGCCTGACTATTTCCTTGGTATACAACTAAGTGTACTATTCTGCAGTATCGGTGGACTTGACCAGCAAGAAGTGGGCTAATTTCTTGAGTCGATCCACTATCACCCAAATTGAGTCAAACTTGCGCTGAGTGCGAGGTAACCTTGCCACTAAATCCATGTTTATCATTTCCCATTTCCACATTGGAATTTCCATAAGCTAAGTTAACCCACCTGGCCTCTGATGCTCGGCCTTCACCTGCTGACAATTCAGACATTTAGATACAAGGTCTGCCACACCTTTTTTCATACCGCTCCACCAATAAATCTCCCAGAGATCTTGATACATTTTCGTAGAACGTGGGTGCACGGAATACGTTGAATTGTGAGCTTATGCCATCACCCTCTCCCAAAGAATATCCACATCAGGAACACATAACCTTCCCTGGCACCGCAAAACACTATCATCGCTCCGAGTGGAAATGCCGAAATCTTGCCATTCAAAACTGCCTCCTTCAACTACGCCAATGCTGGATCCATAAACTGCTTTTCCTTAACTTCCGCTATAAGCGATGATTCTGCCCCATTATGCACCATGACTTTCCCCTCGTCTGAGGTTGAGAGATAGACCCCCAGACTAGCCAACTGACAAACCTCCCGAGCTTACGGCCTCTTATCTTCCTCCAAGTGAACCAGACTACCCATAAACTTTCGATTGAGCGCGTCGGCCACTACATTTGCTTTCCCTGGATGGTACAAAATGTTCATATCATAATCCTTAAGAAATTCTAACCATCACCGCTACCTTAAATTTAACTCTTTCTGCCTTAACAAATATTGGAGACTCTTGTGGTCTGAGAACATGGACCCCATACAAATAATTCCGCCAGATTTTTAATGCAAACACAACTGCCGAAAGTTCTAAATCATGCGTCGGAAAATTCTTCTTGTGATTCTTGAGTTGCCTGGAAGAAGAGGCTATAACCTTCCCCTGTTTCATCAACACACATCCAAACCAACCTTTGAAGCATCGCAATAAACCACAAATCCCTCCGTGCCTTCTGGCAAAGTTAACACTGGTACTGAAGTCAATCTTGATTTCAATTCTTGAAAGCTCTTCTCACAAGCATCGGACCATTGGAACTTAGTTTCCTTCTGCGTCAATTTAGTCAATGGGGAGGCGATGGTAGAGAACCCCTCCACAAACCTCCGATAATACCTAGCTAGACCTAAGAAACTGCGAATATCTGTCGGGGTCGTCGGTCTAGCCCAACCCTTTACTGCTTTGATCTTCTGGGGGGTCAACTTCAATCCCTTCTCTGGAAACAACATGAACCAAAAATGTGACTGACTCCAACCAAAATTCACATTTTGAAAACTTGGCATACAATTGGTGTTGATGAAGAGTCTGTAGAACTGCCCTGAGGTGATTAGCATGGTCCTTGATGCGAGGCTAGAATTCATGGTTTAATAAGTTATATGCCTTATATTTTATGTGCGTTAATGATAAAAACACATTTTTCATGTGCTTAACGGAGTTTATTTCATGTGTAGGTTAAGTGGAGATGGAAACGGAGCTAAAGGGATGCAAATACGTCGAAAATACTCTTTAGGGTCGAAGAGGAAACTCTTGGGCAATAGCCGGACGTTTGTCCCCTAAAGCCAGGCAGCCCCTGGCATTAGGGGGCGTTTGGCCCCTAAGGATAGGAAGCCCCTGGCGTTAGGGGGGCGTTAGAGCCCAAACGCCAGGTCTGCCCTAGCCTTAAGGGGGCGTTTGAGCCCAAACGCCCGGGTCCCAAGTTCGGTCAATTTCGAGTTTTGACGAGTTTAAGTGTTTCCCGGTTTGAATAGAAGTCTCCTAGACGTTTAGGATTCGTCCTAAAAATATAAATAGACCCCGAAAACAAAACTTGAAGGGGATTAGAAGGATTGGAGTAGAGGAAACCATTGAAGTGACAAAACATTGATTTTTACATCTTTTATTCATTAATTTGTAGTTCAATTATGCAATTTATTTTTGGTTCGATTCTTATGAACATGTCTATATAACTTCTTTAATCTAGTATTGGTAGAACCCGTCGGGGATAAACTTATTGTGTTATTAATATAGTTTTGATTGGTTGATTTATCTCTATTTGTTCAACTATGTTCTTGTTGCAGTTGATTGAAAGGGCCCTCAACTAGCCGTTCCTATTTATTATGTATCTACTTGAGAGAGAGTGCATATTTAGGTAGTTGTTTGGACAACA
>MDKI01057003.1:0-16360 GCA_005239505.1 Nicotiana paniculata | reverse complement strand
CATTAAGCACATAACAAGTGTAATTTTATCATTAATGCTCATAAAATATAAGGTATATCACATGTTAAACTATGCAATTTAGTCTCGCATCATGTAACATCTTCACCTCAAGATTTGACTCACAAGTACCACGCATTATTTACAACTCACCCACTTACTTTAACATATAGGTCACTGACATTACCTTTCCTTCATGAATCAAGTGCCCTCGCACAACAAAAGAGAGTAGGTCCACACAATAAAATTTAAGAACACTTTGGAACTCAAGATAGAAAGAATTCACTCACTCTCATAAATAACATTCATATGCCACAAAAGATGCATCATAGGCTTGCCCATAGTGTACTACTCTACTAATCAAGCTCATTAAGTCTAGGATCAAGTAGGACTTTATTTGGTTGTAATATAGGTTGTGGGACGGGTAGGATATATTTAGATATAAGAGTGACTACACCTCCCTAAGCACTTTAATACATATACTTCAACATTCAAACCCCATACCTATGTCAAACCAAACTCCACCTTCACATCAATGTTATTACCCCATACTTCTTTAAGCACAATTACATCAAGAGTCACCACTTATCAAGGAATGTTTTTCTTTTCAACAATACAACTATTTTTTCCTTTTCATTATTCTTTTTTTTCTTTTTTTAATTCAAGTGGCTCTTATTTTTTCAAAATAGTGTACCTTTATCCTTATTTCATTAGTTACACTCAAAAGCCAAATCAACTACCCCACACTTTAACTTTTACACAGTTCATAACAATTCAAGTACTCATGAGAGGTTAGAAAGTTCAAATAGATGGTTAATTCAAAAAAAAATGGGTAAGGCTTGTAATGTGGTTGCCAAACAAAAAGAATTACTGGCTCAAAGGGGTTAACTACGATACATAACAATTAGGCGGGTATAATATACATATCTGACTCAACAAAGAAAAGCATATATCACTTCCAAGACTGAACAAAACTACTATTTCACTTTGCAAACACACGTGGCAAGTTCTAGGCATCAAATGCAATGCACAGAATAACACACAAACCTCACACACACATGGAACTTGACTCACTCAGGATTGGATTCATCAAGACACTCTAGTCAAAGCAGTTAAGCAAATTTAAAATCATACAATTTAAGGTACTTATACAAGAGTAAAAAAAATGAGCCTAAGCGTCACAACCAAATTACTCACCATTCTCAAGGCATAACAAAGTCAAGAGATATTTCGTCAATTCAAAACACAACACAATGGCTCCTATTCCTAAATAAAACTAACTACACCCGGTTCAAACAAAACTCTTGAAAAAGAACCGCGGCACAAAGAAAAATCAAGGGGGAATTGTTACACTACCTAACAAAAGAAAATCTTTTTGTTTTTTTTTCTTTAGACTTAAATCTCTCAAGAAAACTGTCTATTAGGTCCATTATCGGGAAAAGTCCAATCTTTTCTATTTTTTTTAAAAAATATTCAATTAAACTAACACAACTAAAATAGCATAGAAAGTCACCCAGACAATCTCTTCACCCCACACTTAAAATTGTACATTATCCCCAATGCACGCCCATACATACAAGAGGGTAAAGAAAACTCTCTGGTAGGCCAAAGGCCGAAGCACTAACATCTCATGGGGTACTCAGACTTCTCCCAGGCCTGGTCCTTCGTGTGGGTACCTTACACTTAGTTCTAACCATCTGGTTTGTTGTTGCATCCTTCCAATGGCTTTGCGTTCCATGCTCCTAAAAAAATAAAAAATCGACACTACAAAATAACACAATTAAAAAAAATAAAAAAAATAAAATAAAGCGGTAAAGATGGGTTGCCTCCCAACAAGCGCTTGATTTAACGTCGCAGCACGACGCGAATCACTTTTTGCCTCCACTTTGAACTTATGAATTGGACCCCAAGTTTTGATTCTGCTCTGTGATCATGCTCCTGGGTGGTAGAACGAATCTGACTGGCCCAATAAAATAATATAGTTTTATGCACTTCTTGGCCTTTGGATGAGATGTGTATTCCCGACTTTCTAGCACAAAGAATTCCAAAATTTAGGCATCTTGTTCCTTACTCCTTGACTCATCAAGTGGCTCGGACGACTCTATTTTCATATCATCATCCATACACAATGTGGAAAAATGCTTGGAGTGTGGACTAATACGTTCAACTACATAAACATTGGGATTGTCAACATCCTTAACACTAATGACACTAGAGTCAACTAAATATGTATCCTCAATATCCTTGGTTGACTCTAGTATCTCTTGTACGATATTGGCATCCTCAAAATCTAGTTCGATTGATTGTTGGTGTTCTACTCTGGCCTTCTCCTCTAGCTCATCCTCGTATTTTTTTAAATCCTCCAGTATAATGGCAATTTCTGCAGCCAATTCATACTCATATTGGCTACTATCCATAATGTCAACTTGTTGCGCTTTACAAGGTTCAATTACTTTATTCGCTTGAGCCTCCAAGTTGTGAATAGTTGCCTCTTGCCTTTGTACCCGCAGTTGTATCTCATCATATTGTTCCATAAGGCACTTTAGAATATCCTCGATCTCTTTCAGGTCCT
This sequence comes from Nicotiana paniculata, assembly GCA_005239505.1. Classification (NCBI taxonomy): domain Eukaryota; kingdom Viridiplantae; phylum Streptophyta; class Magnoliopsida; order Solanales; family Solanaceae; genus Nicotiana; species Nicotiana paniculata. Next base: position 13,791 of record MDKI01057003.1, on the reverse strand, counting down.
CATACCTGGGTTCTTTGTTCATATTAACTTCACAAGAAAAAGAAGAACCATCAAAGTAAGGGGTTGAGAGAAGATAAGAAATATAAGCACAACCATGACAGTGACTATCTTGACCACCACACACATCACATACATTCCACACTATCTTTTCCCTAGGTGGTTTCCTCCATAATATGCATAACAATGATCAAAAGTAGAATTACCAACATCAACACTCTCATAATTCCAAGATGCCATGTCTCTCAGATCAAAAATAAAAAAATTAAAAATCAAAAATAAATAAATAAATAAATAATCAAATACAAGAAAATAAAAGTAAAAGTTTAAACTTGCAACCTAGAAATATGTACACCTACAGTTACACCGTTAGCTCTCCGGCAACGGCGCCAAAATTTGATCAAGGCGCCAAAAGTTGAATGTCCAGCAACCAAAGGAGGAGAAAAACTACAATGGAAGAATACCTACTCTTTAGGATTCGGAAAAAGAAAATCTAAAGAGGCAGTAACATCAAAAAGTTGAAAAGAATGAGACTAAGAATGAAAAAATCTGCAGTAATTAGTGTTAACCAGCTTCCGAGGACAAACATGGTAAAGAATCATCAGAATTGAAAATCTTTAAGATTTGTGACAAGTATAAATGACATCAACGATTATATATATATATATATATATATATATATATATATATATTGCTGAGCTTCTATAGATATCAACTACAGATATCAATTACAGCTTGCTTGGATAATTTTCATACCTGGAGATCGCTAAGAAACACCCATTGTAGTTGCCCTCGAATATATACAACTTATCATCAATAACAGCAGTTCCATGCTGTGAAAGAAGTTAGAGATTGGTTGAGCGTATGAGTAAAAGCAACAATAAACAAGAGATGCAAAACAAGTACCTCATATCGAGCTTTCGGCCGTGGACTAGATACTGGAGGTGAAACCCATTGATCATATACACTAACTACACCAAAACTTTCTGATACAACATCTTTACCCTGAGCATGCCATTTTCAGTAGGAATAGTTTTTGTCTCAGGAAAAGCATTTTCCGTTTTCAATAATGCTCAGCTTTTGGATTATGCTGAACAAAAGGAGAAAATGGGGAGTTAAAGGCAAAGATAAAAGCTCAGATTAGGGAAAAGGAAAGAGAAAAGAATTAAAGAATCCATACAAAGGAAAGGGAAACTCACATTCATAACTCCGTCAATTACAAGCTCTGAAACAAAATTTGAGGCCCTGGAATACCAACCTGGATCTTCTTCCTATTCATGTTCCATAATAAATAAAAGCTGTTTAATTTTTTCATTCATACCACGAAAATTTTAATATTCCAATTTCATAATCCATTAGTCAATCTTTTTCCCTGCTTGTTATCTCCTCTCTAAATTTGACATATAGGTAACCTGTTCAACACCAAACAGCTCAATAAATTAATTTCAATTATATTACTTATCATTAAATTTTTTTCTGTTTCAGAAGCCAATTGACACACAATATGCCATTAGTTATGACCCCACGATTGTTCAACGCCAATGAGACTGCAAACATTTTCCTATTACAATGACCAAGGTTTTTCTTGTTACGACCGAGAAATGCAGGTGTCATACGGAAGATAGTAAGTAAATTTCGAACGACGATAAATCAGACAGTAACAGAGAAATATACCAAAAAAGACATACACATTTAACGTGGTTCTAACAAGTGGCCCTTTGGCTGGAGGGGGAGTTTGTTGGGCCACATGTCCATGTTGTCCAGCCAAAGGCCTAGTGGCCTAATCCTATTCTCTTTTGGTTTCAATTCCTATTCGGATTGGATTTGGTATTTATTTAGAGTTGGTTTTGGCTTTAAGAGAAATCACCACTCATTATCTATAAATAGGACAATCTTGGAGAATTGTTCTATGCCCATTGGTACAAGTCTTTGAAAGACTTAAACACATAAGAGTGATTTTTGAGAGAGCTTTCGTCAAGAGAGAAGAGAGAAGAAAAGTATTCGTTTTTGCTGCAGATTTTTATTCCGATCAGCTAACTTCAAATCGCGTTTCCCGATTCGTTAACCGTTGGATCAGGCTGCAATTTTGATTGAGTGATCGTAACACCTTGATCCTTGATTTGAACGGTGAAGATCGGATTTGATGGCTCGTAGCATCTTATTTCGTTCCTCGAACAAACAGCTCCAGTTTTGTGAATTCTCTTTTTCAATTGATTTGTCGTTGCTATTGTTGCTCCGTGTTTGACACTTGTTGTGTAGTCAATTTGGAGAATTTTTGTAACCCTCTTCTTATTATAGTGGAGTTTTTTGGATCTTTGTGATCCCGTGATTTTTACCTTCGATTTGAAGGGTTTTCCACGTTAAAATTCGGTGTTCTTTATCTTCTTTAGTTTCGGGTTTGCCTTTTCCTCGACATAACACTTCTCACCTATGGCACTTCTATTTGCCTTAAACAACTGATTATAGTCAACCTCATGTCTTCAGGTGTTTTCAAAAGCGAAAATCTCTAAAAAGCGCTTTAAGTCTATTGGGTTTTAAGCACAAAGCGCACGTAAAAGTATTGGCTTTAGTAAGAAAAGACACAATGACGGTAAAAAATAAAAATATATATGTAATTCAAGAACAAAATAACAAATTCATTCATAATATTTCCCTTTACAGTTAATACACTTATTTTCTGATTATATTTGTTGTTTATTCCCAATAAAACTTGATTCACAATAAAACTCATGGGCAATGAGGCGCATATCTTAGTGTCTTTCCTTACACTGAAGTGCAGCCTCCCTGAGATTTTCTGGGCTTCAGGACTTAAGTGCGCCTTAAATGAGCCTTTGACAACACTGATATCTTCCCATCACTGGATGTTGCCAACTGTTATAACACTCCTTTGATTATAAACTAATGAAATTATTAGCGTGTAGCAATGACTCTACTCAAAACTCTGTTGCTGGAGAGCTTTTGATGTCGCAGCACAAATGAGAGAAGGGACAACAAATAGGGAAATGAGAATGCGAAGAAACAAAAGTAAGAAGGAAAGAAGATTTGAGAGAGAACAAAGAGAAAGAGAAAATGAGATAAAGAAAAGCAAGGACGAGAGGGAGAGAAAGGAAGAGCAGAGAAATAGAGAATGGGAGAGAGGAGAGGTTGAGAGGGGGAAAGTAGGAGAATGGAGGAGGAAGAAGGGGCCGTAATACCAAATGAATTAATTCACTATTTATGGAAAAACCGTCTAGAATTACTTATTTATGTATATGACTCTTGTGTGTTTTATTGAGAAACTTATAAGAGGAAAAAAGAACTAGTATCTAGTTTCTCAACATAATACACAACGGTCCTATTCAGGGTGGATTTAGGGTGGGGGGGGAGGAGGTTCGTCCAAACCCCTTTGGTCGAAAAAGTACACTGTATATATAAGGTAAAATCTATTTTTTACTTTTATATATTAAGTTTTGAACCCCATAACACAACTCAGAAGTGTAATTTAGTGGTCAAGGGGGTTCAAAACCTTGATAAAGTCATAGGTTCAATTCCCACTAGCTATAAAAAAAAATTTTGAACCCCCTTCATGGAGATCCTGCCTCACTGGTCCTATTCATAAATAAGTAGCTCTAAACGATTTCCTTTTAAATTTTTAATAAGTATCTATAAACAGTTAGTATTCTTAGAACAATTAACACTCTATTCTAACTTATAGATCAAGATTATTGCAAATTACTAGATAGACATTATCAGTTACTAATAGACAACTTCATTTTCAACTAACCAGAGTAGAAATAAATAAAATTCAATGTTATTTTAGGTGCTATCTTGTTTTTAAGCTACATCAACTTCAGTTAGGCAATGGAATGTAGGTCTGAACTAATTTTATGCAGACATAAGAGAATTTAGCACAAATATGTTCAGAGGCGAATCCAGAATTTGGACATTGCGGGTGCCACACTACTTTGAACATAAACGTGTTACTATTTATACGGTCCAAATAGAGTGATATTAGTCGATTTGATCAACTTTGGGCTTTTTCCGCCCTCATTGTTTGTCCTACAATTTATCATACAAATCAATTAAAGGAAAAAAAAATATAATAATTATGAAAACTTGGAAGAAGGAAACTAAAATTTTTTGAACTTTATATATATATATTTCCGGATTTATTGAACTGGATTCAATCAGCCTCACGACATAATTAGAGTGAGGCTTGAGCTAGTGGCAAACACTTCTTCTAAAGCGATCTAAAACACGAAGTCTCTTCGCAAAATATTGAATGACTTTTTTTATCCTTCAAAAGTTTTATATTGGGTAAAATTATTATTATTTTTTAAATAATTTAAAACTGAATTAAAATTATGGTTATTTATTTGGGGTACATAGAAGGTCCTAATATTTAGGACTTTGAATTTAAATAGGATTTAACTTATACAAATTTTTACTTTTAAACTATGTAACATAACTATAATACCTTTTACGTTAATTTTCCTAATATTTACGTTAATCCTAAGAGAACAGAATGAAAGTGACAACAAAAATATGAATTACCTGATAGTGATACTCCTATTAAAAGTATGAGCTGGATTAACCCAAAATTAAATTTTAAAAAAAGGAAGATAGAAAAGATGTGAGGTATAACTTTAGGGTACTTTCATAGCCAAATTACAAATATAGGACTATGAAATTTAGGTTTGGGCAAATCCCACATTGTTTAGGAAACTTATTAATTGATTTAAACCCTCAAAGTCAATGAAAAAAGAGTCTGAAAAATGGACATTAGGTATAATTATTAAAAAATCCTAGACATGCAGCAAGGCAAAACATCTGAATAATATTACAAGCAAGGTTTGATCCCTCGCCATCAAGGAGAAGAGTCTACGCCTCAACCATTGGCACCTTGGAGCCTTTTATTACTCCGGGTGGCAACACTTTTATTTATCCTATTTCTTACATATATAATTAGAATTTATACCGAAATTTGCGGGTAGCATACCACCCCTTCGGACCTCAATAGATCCGCCCCTGAATATGTTTATCATGTAATAAAAACGGTAAAAGAAAAACTTCCTGGAATAATGTAGATGATGAAAATCAAGATTAGATAATATCCGAATGATAGAGCTCATTAAAACAAACCTTGTCCATTTGCTTTGTTCTACTGGACTCCAGCTTCTAGGCTTAGGAATCTTACAAGGTCCTACGATTGCCTGCACCAATTAGACACAACAAGAATATCAATAGTCATACTATGTGTCGGATCCTTTGGAATTCTGCAAACAATTTTAGACTGCATAAACAAGAGAAAGGAAAATCATTTATTTTTATAAGGCAAATAATTTTATTAACATAGGGAGATCAAGACTCTCGTATACGATAGGTATACCAAAAAGTAGAGAAATAACATAAGAACACGATTCTTATGGAATGACATCCAACCATCAATATAGATAGGAATCTTATAAGTGCACCAAAAACCAATCAAAGACAAAAACGTTATATTCCTTAAATGTAGAAAATCATATTCAATCTCATCTAACACTCTCCTATTTCTCTCATTACATAAACCCCACATAAGAGCTAGCAAAGTAACCTCCCAAGCCCTTTGTCTTCTTCTCCTTCGTCTACCAGTCCAGCTATGCAACACATCTTTTGACAGTGCCTTGCATCACCCACTATATACCAAACCACCAATTCAAGATCACCTTCAACCGACCTAACCCCACCCTACAATGACCAAAATATAGAACAAGTTCTTCACCCAAACATGTGCACATACAACACCAACTAAAACTTACTCTTTTTTTGGCTAATGAAAGGAACTAATATTATAAGCCGGAACTAAAAACTTATGATACTTAAAAATTATAAACAATTTAAAACATATTCCATCAACCCTCTAACACCCCTCCTCCCCCCTCCCCCCCCTCCCTCTAAAAAAAAAAATTATTTGTAATCAATTCAACGTGCATGTGTTAAGTATATAGCTGAGCGAGATAGTACCTTGGGCCTAATTCAAGTTAACTCATGAGGTGACTACTGCCCAAGATTGTATAAGGAGACAACAACTCATTTTCTATATTAATGTAGGATACTTAACATCAGCCCACCCCACCCCAACCCCCTACCCCGCATATCAGCCCGGGACATCTAGAGTGTGGACAACATATCATGCGGGTCCAATATTGAGTAAACCAAGAATACACGATTCTAGCTCCGAATTGGGTAGCCATCTCACTAAAAGCTTAAATTATTAGAAGAAGCATATTTTTATTTACTTAATTATATCTTAAACGCATTGTCTTAAACTACTCTATGGATCCGTTTGCACGATATTTGATCTTATAGATCCATGGACAACCTATTGCCTTCTTACTTTTTAGTAGTGGCAATAGCGTCCATGTGCAACTTGTCTCTAAATTTATTGTATGTTTATCTTGAGTCCACCTTTAATCTTTCATGGCTTCAAAGTAACTTCCAGAAACAATTGCAAATGGTACACAAGAATGCCTCGTGTGCTGAAGAGAAACGTTCATAACTGAAGTTGTGGGTTTGAGAATGGGCTTTACCTAAAGAAGATATACAATAGTGTTTCAAAGATGAATTTTTTTAATAAGTAATCAAAGATTTATAAATACTTTCTCTAATCCATGCCTAATGACAAAATTACAAAAAGTGCAGTTCCTCAATCATATATAGAAATCCAACTTCATCATGTACAATAAGCAGGCCGCACCAAAATCTAGAAAACAAATACACAATTGTTCAAGGATATCTATATTTCTCTTGTTGCCTTAAAAAATTCTACTATATTTTTTAACCAAATAGTGCACCAAATGGCTTGAGGAATGGTATTCCAAGTCTGTGTGATCTCTTGCGTAATCCCTTTTTTTCCACCATTGCAATCGCTCAAAAATGAATTTTGGCATGCTCCAAGACATGCCAAGTATTTCCAAAAACATGTTCCACAATTGATTAGTAACTCTATAATGCAAGAAGAAGTGGAGAATGATTCAGACAAGCTTCCCTACCCACGATCCAAAAGAAGCAAGATACCTTCAAAGGAGCCTTGCTAAACCAAAAAATTTACAATGCAAATAATCCCCATTGTTGCTTGATTTCAGCGAATCAACTTTTGACTATAAAGAGACCTTTGGAAATATCCCTCCCATTTGACACATCTACTTTATTGTGAGCCAATGCTATGGTGTAGTTGAAGTAAAAGACATACTTTCCGATTCCCAATCATTTAAGTTCCTTCAAGGAAAGAGATTCCAACCTTGCATTGAATAAATTCAGCAATTACCCCATTATGCCGGAAGAAATACTGTATTGATCTTTAAGAGGAGTGTGGCCATCCATGCATCTTTCCATAACCTTATTTTCCTTCCATTTCCAAGATAAATCCCATATTTGCCTCAAATTTGTTCCAACCTCCTTTGATATGCTTCCAAATTCCAGTGCCAATAGGTGTTGTGGATGCTTTGGTGCGTCATTGATTCTCAAGAGAGAATTTTTCCACCAAGGTTCTCCTCCAAAATGCATTGTCCTCCTTGTTGAATCTCCGGTACTATTCTAGTAATGAGCTTTCATTATGGCTCCTCAAGTTCTTGATTCTCAAATCCCCTATTCTTTATCTTCAACAACTGTCTTCCAACTATCTTCAATTAATCTCACAAGCTTTCTCTCTGAATTCTCTCTCAGCGCATGTTAGCATAACGTGCGCCACCATGGGAAAGAGAGATAGGAATCCATCTCAGAAGGCAACAATGGCGTGAGAAGCTGCTGCGATGAGTGCGTATCAACTAAGGAAGAAGGATGAGAAGTTGAAAGCAGTCCAAATTTCAGGTACACAGTTGGAGGAGGAAGAAGGCAATGGAATAGTAACATGCAAGGATAATCTGAATGAGCAGAAGGAAATTGAAGAGCAAGGAAGTGAAATTTCACCAATTGAAAGTAAATTGGTAACGCCGACTAAGGAATTGGGTGAAGGATCATCGACGAAACAGTCAAATGAGTCGAATAATGCAGCTGGTAGTGGGAAATTGTCATGGGCTGATGAAGCAGAAGCATCACCAGAGCTGAATGCTAGGGGTTCAATTTGGGATAATATTGATATAACAAAGGTAAATAATGCTGGTTTTAAGCTTGAATTTGTAGAGCCTGAGTTACATGATGAGGCACCTGTAAAATTGAAACGGAGGATATCAACTCTGAAATTGAGTATTGGAAAACCGCCATAGTGTTCTATGTTTTGGGAGCTCACCCTCCGTTCGCGGTGCTCAATGCGTATGTTCGTAGAATGTGGGGTAAACATGGTATAAACAAGGTATCAATGTTGAAAAATTGGATAGTGTCACGACCCCAAATCCTAAACCGGCCGTGAGGGCGCCTATCGTGGAACTAGGCTAGCCAACTACCGCATATTCACAATTTTTTTTAAAAATTCCAATAAAGTTTCAAGCATTTCATAAAAATATATAGGAATTACTGAATATAATAGGCCAATATATAACGCCACCAACCCCAAAACCCGGAGCCAACAAGTCATGAGCATCTAGGAGAATAATCCAAAATATACTATTATAACCTCCGAATGAATGCTAGATACAATAGAAAGGGAAAAAACAGAGATGCTGCGGACGCTGAACAACTACCTCTATATCTCGCAATCCGGATCCGCGCGGAATAAATGGCTAAGGCTCGATATCTGCACCTAAATCTGCACACAGAGGTGCAGGGGGTAATGTGAGTACGCCAACTCAGTAGTAATGAAAATAAATCAAGTCTAATCAGCAAGGAAACACATAAAATCAATGCCATCAAATCACAATATACACAGCCTTACTTTCCAATAGTGTAAACATAGATATATGAAATCATCATGCTTTAAAATCAACTTCAGAAAAAGTCCTTTAAAGAATACACATTTTTAAAAACTTTAAAACGAAGGATTTGATATGCAAATGAATGTAGTAAAATCATAAGTAGCCCCTCGGGAAAAAACATGTATCATAATCAGCCCCTCGGGCATGCCTCACAATCACTCAGCACCTCACAATCACTCAGCACCTCACAGTCACTCATGCCTCCCAATCACTCGTCACTCGACACTCGGTGCGCTCACTGGGGGTGTGTACAGACTTCGGAGGGGCTCCTTCAGCCCAAGCGCTAATATCACTCAGCACCTCACCATCACTCTTGGTCCTCGGCCACACTCAGCAGAACCACTCAAAAGGTCCCTCAGGCGAATCACTAAAAATAGGGTACTTGATCCAAAACATCATTTTAAATCTCATGTAGTGTAAATCAGGCTGAGTTTCGAAAAACAATATGCACAATGATGCTGAGTGAATCATCAACAAATAGTGAGGAAAAACAACAGTAAAAAGTCCCCAAAGGATCTAAACAGATCAGCACGAGGCCCCAAACACAGCTTATAGCCCAAGTATTTCACAAATCTTTAGAACATAATTTAACATAAGGTTTTGAGTAAAATATGCAACTCATTAGTTGCCGCGGAGAGGACCTCGTCCAATCCAAAAATTAGTATGCGCCACATACTCGTCATCCGACATGTGCGCCTTTCTAAAATCAGTGAGAAATATGCAGTCCGGGGTTCCATACCCTCAGGACAAGATTTATAACTATTACTTACCTCTACCGGGCCACAACACTAGTCTAAAATGCTCTTTCCCCTCAAATTGGCTCCCGATTGCTCCGAATCTAGCCAAAACCAGTTTAACATCATCAATATATAACCAAGGAACACAACCCAATCGAAAACTACCAAATTATACAAGAATTTCGAAATTCGGCCAAACCCGAGCCCCGAGCCCACTTCTCGGAATTCGATAATTTTAACATCACTAGAAACCTTGTCCTCCCACGATTCTACTCATACCAAAATCATCACAATCGGATCAGAATTGCCTACCCAAAACCTCAAAAGAAATTCCAATTCTCCACCCCATTCTTCCCAACCTTTTCCTACTTAAATCCTTAAATTTTCAATCCTAATCTGAACAAAATAGCATAGGAACGATGTTAGTAACCAAAGAACTTACCTTTACTAAAGAATCTCGAGTTTCCTTCTCCAAATTGCCTTCAAAGAGCTCCTCCTGCATGCAAAAATGGTGAAAATAAGAGAATTTTCGTGGAGGCCCTTTATATACTGTTTCTACCAGCATTTACGCACCTGCGTACATTTAGTCGCACCTGCAGACCCGTACCTGCGGTCCCAGGTGCGCACCTGCAGAATCCCACTTAACAGACAAAAACTCGTACCTGCGGCCGATCCTCCGCACCTACGACCCAAACATCGCACCTGCTGAAAAATACCCTGCCTAGCCTTTTTCGCACATGCGCACTGCCCATCGCACTTGCAACATCGCACATGTGGCTAACCACCCGCAGGTGCGGCCAACACCAGAAAATCACACCAGCAGCTATTTCTGCAAATTTCCATGTTCAAAAACCCCGCCAACCATCTGAAATCAATCCCGAGTCCCTCGGGGCCCCAACCAAACATACCAACACACCCATAGCATTATTCCAACTTAGTCGAGCCTTCGAAACACCAAAAACATCACAAAACACCAAAATCACATCAAATTCAAGCCTATGAACTTTGAAACTTCCAAATTTCGCCAACTGCGCCGAAACCAACCAAAACACCTCCGATTGACCTGAAATTTTGCAGACATATCCAAAATGATATTACGAACCTTCTCCGACTTCCGAAATTCCATTCCGACCCTGATAGCCTATTTTCCACTTCCGACCGAACATCACCAAAAATTAACTTTTGCCAATTCAAGCTTAATTCTTCACCGGACATCACAAAAATATTCTGAACACACTCCTAAGTCCAAAATCACCTAATGAAGCTATCCGATCCATAAAATCTACATTACGATGTCGTTTACCAATAAGTCAACTCTCAGTTGACTTTCTCAACTATTAGGCCACTTTAAGAGACTAAATGCCTCAATTCTCACCATAACCACTCCGGACCCAAACCAACTGACCCAACATAACAAAATCAGTCTAGCAATGTATAACAAATACAGAAATGGGGGAAATGGGGTAAATGTCACGGAACGACCGGCCGGGTCATTACAGATAGTGATAGTGAGATTTGACTCAAGTATAGGGAAGAATGAGGTACTACAAGGGGGCATATATCACTTTGATAACAAGCCAGTAATAGTGAAAGCTTGGCATGTAGATATGGAATTCATGAAGGAGGATCTGTATACTGTCCCTATTTGGGTCAAACTACCTGGACTGGATTTCAAGTACTGGAGTCCTAAAGGTCTAAGTTAGATTGGTATCTTAATAGGGCGACCACTGATGGCAGACAACCATACTGAGAAGAAGATATGGCTGAGTTTTGTGCGTCTTCTAGCTGAAGTTCAGATGGACACTAAACTACCAGACAAAGTGTTTTTTAAGAATGAAAGAGGGTGCATAATTGAGCAGAAAGTGCAGTATGATTGGAAGCCAACATTGTGTAAAGTATGTAGAAAATATGGCCATGATGATCAGGTCTGTAGAACAAAGCAACAAACTACAGAACATAAACAAACAGAGGAGGGGAAGGGGAAGAATGATGAAACAGGAGCTGATCAGATGAAGCAAGCTATAGGAAATAAAGGAGGTGAAGAAATCAGGAACAAGCAAGGGAGAACTGATAATGGGAAGGAGAAAAGTCAGGATAGTCAGGGCAATGAAGGCTGGATTACTCCAAGTAATGTTACAAGATCTACTGGGAAGCAGGTATTCCAAAGGAAGGGAGATGGGGATCGAAGTTCTCATAATAATTTTCAGGTGTTAGGAAGTACTGAGATTGTTGGTCATGGAAATCATAAAAGCACACAGGAGGCAAATGTGGGAGGGATAGCATCTCCTCCTAGAGGTAATGGATAATATCTTGTGTTAGAATGTTAGGGGTATGAATGCCCCTAACAATCAAAAGGAGGTAAAACTCCTATGTAATAAAGAAGATATAGGGATGATTGGAATGTTAGAAACAAAAATAAAAAATGAGAAAATTGACCAAGTGGCTAGTAAGTTATTTGGTGGCTGAGGGAGTATTATAATGGTAGAATTTGGTTGACATTGAGACAACATGGCTATAAAGTGTCCTTGAGTACTATGATCGACCAAGCAGTAACATGTTTGGTAACTAATAATATGATGAAAATTATTTTTATGATGACTATAGTCTATGCTTATAATACAAAGGAAGAAAGAAGGAGTCTATGGAAATACTTAGATGATGTGAGAAGGAACACAGCCGATCCATGGATATTTATGGGAGACTTTAACTCTATGCTGTCCACTAAAGACATGGTGGGAGGGAATCCTGTAACATTGGCTGAAATAACAAATTTTCATCAGTGTATTGAACAATGTGAGCTGATTGAGCTACCAACTAGTAGGAGCAGGTATACTTGGAGTGATAGACATGGAGATAACAGAATCTTGTCTAAGATTGATTAGGTATTCATTAATACACATTGGTTCAATTCAGTGACAATGTATAGGGCAAACTACTTAGAAGAAGGGATTAGCGATCACTGTCCTCTGAAACTTGTTTATAACAACTCTCCTAGGAGAGTCAAAGCTGCATTTAAATTCTGTAGTGTGTGGACTACTCATCCAAGCTTCATTGATGTAGTTAAAAAGGGATGGGCATAGAATATAGAAGGTTGGAGTATGTTCAAAGTGGCGAAGAAACTAAAATTATTGAAGAATAAATTGAAGGTGCTGAATAGAAGATATTTCAATAATGTTACTGAAGAAGCTGATGCAGACATATTGGAATTGGCTATAGCTCAAGCTGAGCTTCATAGGAATCCATTGGATGCTGGTTTGCAGGCAGAAAAATTACAGAAATTTCAAAAGTTCAAGAAATCATCTTATTTGGCAGAAATATTCCTTCAACAAAGGAGTAAAGCTAATTGGATTAAGTTAGTAGATGACCATGATAGATATTTCTTTTCAGTCATAAAGAACAGGAGATTGCAAGAGGCCAATATCCAATTAGAAGATAAGAGTGGATGTATGAAATTTGAACAGGAGGAGATAGCAGATATTTTTGTGAAGTATTATCAAGAACTGTTGGGAACTAAAGGAAGACTCAGAACTCATTCTTTTCAAAGTTTTTTGAAGAATGGAAAAGTACTGTCAACTGCAGATCAAATGCAATTAGTGAGACCATACAAAGCAGAAGATGTTAAAGCTTCTATATTTAGTATTAATGACATTAAGAGTTGTGAGTATGCAATTTTTCACCTACTAAATACTCCTACAAAATTGGATAAGTAAATTAATTTTATGGATTTTTGTTGAATTTTTAGTGATTGATTGTTGAATTGTTTGCATTTGCATATTCATAATTCATCTTTTTTTTAAAAAAAAAAATTATTAAAATTGCATCACCATTATTAAAGAATTATGAACTTATTATTTGTGATTAATTTAAATTAAATAATAGACGGATAGTGGTTATTTGATGTAATATAAGTTTAACAACTAATTACAACGTTAATCATTTTATCCAATAAGTCATAGATTTGATTAGGAGCATAAAATTAATTGCTCTCTATTCCTAATTAATTTAGAATTAGATAAAATAAGGTTTAGAATAAATTATTGCATTTATTTAGATTTAATTAGGTGTGAATTAAATTAAATTAATTAGGTTAGTAATTAAATAGCTTAAAATCGGACCTGTTCTAACTTGCTGATCACGCTCAACTATGTCTTGTAGAAGACTAAGCGGGCGTTGCAAATATAATCCTG
>ML350702.1:5461-26346 GCA_005239505.1 Nicotiana paniculata | reverse complement strand
TGTGCCATGTGTGTGAGGTTTGTATGTTATTCTGTGCATTGCATTTGATGTCTAGAACTTGCCCCGTGTGTGTGCAAAGCGAAATAGAAGTTTTGTTCAGTCTTGGAAGTGATATAGGCATTTCTTTGTTGAGCCAGCTATGTATATTTTACCCACCTAATTGTTATGTATCGTAGTTAACCCCGTTGAGCCTATAATCCTGTTTCTTTGGCAACCACATTACAAGCCATACCCCTTTGTTTGAATCGATCATATATTTGAACCTTGTCACCTCTCTTAAGTGCTGGAAATGTTATGAAATATGAAAAAATTAAAGTGTGGGGTGGTAGGTTGTTTTTTAGGGGAATAATTGAAATAAGGAGAAATGTGCACTATTTTGAAAAAGTAAGAGTCACTTAGAAAAAAAAAAGAGAAAAAGGAAAAAGATTGTTGCATTGTTGTGAAAAAAAAAAAAATATATATATATATATATATTCCTTGACAAGTCGTGAATCTTATTATAATTGTGCTTAAAGAAGTATGGGTAATAACATTGATGTGAAGGTGGAGTTTGGATTAATATAAGTTTGAGGTCGAATGCGAAAGTATGTGTATTAATGTGCTTAGGGAGGTGTAGTCACTCTTATATCCAAATGTATCCTACCCGTCCCGCAGCCTACATTACAACCAAATAAAGTCCTACTTGATCCTAGACTGAATGAGCTCGATTAGTAGAGTAGTACACTACGGGCAAGCCTATGGTGCATCTTTTGTGGCATATGAATATTATTTCTGAGAGTGAGTGAATTCTTTCTATGTTGAGTTCCTAAGTGTTCTTAAATTTTATTGTGTGTGGAACTAGCTCTTTGATTTGGTGATGGCACATGATTCACAAAGGAAAGGTAATGTTGTTGACCTCTAAGTTAAAGTAGTGAGTGGATTGTGATTAAATCATGGTATATGAGAGTCGACTATTGAGGCGTGGATGTCACACCTTTGTGCTTGAACTGTTTTAAAAATTCTTGGTATAACATGTTAAGGGATTTGCTTAATAAGTTGTGTACATGAGTGTAGTTACATTGCTCGAGGACGAGCAAAAGTTTAAGTGTGGGGTGTTGATGTGTGGCTAGAATTCATGGTTTAACACGTTATGTGCCTTAAATTTTATGTGCGTTAATGATAAAAATACACTTTGTATGTGCATAATGGAGTCTATTTCATGTGTAGGTGAATTGGAGATGGAAGCCGAGCTAAATGGATGCATAAACGTCGAAAATACGCTCAATAGGCGAAGAGGAGTGCACCGGGCTTTATCCAGGCTTTTGAGCCTTAAGGCCAGACCTGGCCTGTCTTTATCCAGGCTTTTGAGCCTTAAGGCCAGGCCTAGACAGGCGTTATCCAGGCTTTAGAGCCATAACTCCAGGCCCGACCTGGCTTTATCCAGGCGTTTAGGTCATAAAGCCAGGTCCCTGGTCTGGTCCAATCCGAGTTTTGAAGATTTTAAGTGTTTCCCGGTTTGAATAGAAGTCTTATACATGTTTAGGGTTTTTCCCAAACATATAATAGACCCAAAAACACAACTTTGAGGGGGAGATGCCATTAGAGACAAGAGACGCCTATGGAATACGGCTCAGAGAAGCAAAACATTGATTTTTACATCTTTTATTCATTACTTTGTAGTTTAATTATGCAAGTTATTTTGGGTTTGATTCTTATGAACATGTTTAGCTAATTTCTTTAATCTAGGGTTTTGGTGGAACCCGTTGGGGGATGAACTTATTGTGTTATTAATATAGTTTTGATTGGTTGATTAATCTCTATTTGTTCAACTACGTTCTTGTTGTAGTTGATTGAAAGGGCCCTCAATTAGCTGTTCCTATTTCTTATGTATATACTTGAGAGAAAGTGCATATTTAGGTAGTTATTTGAACAACACCACTCCCAGAGTATAGATGAGAGTCATAACCGAGGGTTTAGAGGTTGGATTAGAGATAACGATACCTCAGGTGCAATCTAAAGTGAACTGTAATGAAATCTAGCTAGCGTAACTTGAGAGAGTGCATCTAGTAAATTATCATAATTACTTGAGAGATATTTATGGTAGATAGGGTGTTCATGATTGATAGTGACAACTAATCAAGCTATATGAAGTACCCGAGAAGTAAGTTCACCGACGGGGGAAACCATAACCTTAGACCTTTATTGCAATTGTTTACACCTTATTGTAGTTAATCTTTAGTTTTAATATTTTTATTCAGTTGTAATAGTTTAAACAACACCAAGTGAAAGTTTAGTATTCTAACAGCTTGCTTGATACTTTAACTCCCTGTGGGATCGACTCTGGGCATAATCCCCCGGATTATATTTGCAACGCCCGCTTAGTCTTTTATTAGACATAGTTGAGCGTGATCACCAACCAATTTGTTAGATTGGATGTTTCTGAGCCGAGCCCAATTTTGGCTTGTGTGGTTTATCAGTCTTCTGTTTATGATCGTATCAGAGCGTCAATATGACGACCCCTATCTGCTTTTCCTTAAGGACATGGTTCAACACAATGATGTCAAAGAGGTCACTATTGGAGATGATAGTTTATTACGGATGTATGGCTGGCTATGTGTGCCGAATGTAGATGGCTTACGTGAGTTGATTCTCCAGGAGGCTCGCAGTTCACGGTACTCAATTCATCCAGGTGCCGCAAATATATATCATGACTTGAGGCAACTTTACTGGTGGAGGAGAATAAATAAGGACATAGTGGAATATGTAGCTCAGTGACTACTCCATCAGCAGGTGAAGTATGAGCATCCGCGACCTGGTGTATTTCTTCAGAGGTTAGAGATCCCAGAGCTGAAATGGGAGAGAATCACTATGGATTTTGTTGTTGGGCTCCCACAGACTCAGAGGAAGTTTGATATAGTTTGGGTGATTGTGGATAGATTGACCAAGTCAACTCATTTCATTCCAATGGTGACTATTTACTCTTTAGAGCATCTGGCTCAGGTTTATATTCGTGAGATTGTCAGGCTTCATGGCGTGCCGATATCTATCATCTCTGACTGCAGTGGACAATTTACATCGTGATTTTGGAGGGCCGTACAACATGAGTTGGGCAAGCGGGTGGAGCTGACTACAACATTTCACCCTCTGACGGACGGACAGTCCGAGCGCACTATTAAGATATTGGAGGATATGCTTCGTGTGTGTGTGATGGATTTTGGAGGTTGCCTACAATAATAGTTGTCAATCGAGCATTCAGATGGAACCGTATGAGGCTTTGTATGGTAGGCGGTGCCGGTCTCTGGTACGTTGGTTTGAGCCGGGTGAGGCTAGGCTATTGGGTAAAGACTTAGTTCAGGATGTTTTGGAAAAGGTTAAACCGATTCAGGATCAACTTTGTACAGCCCAATCCAGAAAGAAGAGTTATGAGGATCGGAAGGTTCAAAACGTTGCATTCATGGTTAGGGAGCGGTTGTTGCTCCGGGTTTCGCCCATGAAGAGTGATATGAAATTCGGTAAGAAGGGCAAGTTGAGCCCTAGGTATATCTGACCTATTGAGATTCTTGAAAGGGTTGGAGAGGTTACAAGCTTGCACTACCACCCAGTCTAGATGCAGTTCATCTAGTATTCCATGTTTCTATGCTCCGAAAGAATCACGACTATCTGTCTCATGTGTTAGACTTCAGCTCAGTCCAGTTGGACAAGGATTTGTCTTATGTTGAGGAGCCGGTAGCCATTTTGGACAGGCAGGTTCGAAAATTAAGGTCGAAGAATATTGCTTCAGTGAAGGTTCAGTGGAGGGGTCAACCAGTCTAGGAGTCAACTTGGTAGACCAAGCACGATATGCGGTAGCCGTTATCCTCATCTTTTCATCAATTCAGGTATGTCTCTATGATTGTTCGGGGACGAACATTTTTTTTAAGAGGGGGAGGATGTAACGACTTGGCCGATCGTTTTGATTATTTTAGCCCTAATCCCCTAATTTCTTCTTTCTCTGTGTTATATTATAGTTAAATGACTCGTCGGAGTGATATGGGATACATAGTCCCTAAGTTAGAAGTTTAAGTCGTAGGAGTTGAACGTAGGTTTACTTGTGTGAAGACAACTCCAGAATGGAGTTTGGATGGTTCCAATAGCTCCGTAGGGTGATTTTGGACTTAGAAGCGTGTCCGGATATTGTTTTGGAGGTCCGTAGGTCATTTCGGCATAAATTGGTGGAAGTTGGAAAGGTTGAAGATTTTGGAAAGTTTGAACGGGTGTGGACTTCTTGATATCGGGGTCGGATTTCGATTCCATACGTTGGAATAGGCCCGTAATGTCAGTTATGACTTGTGTGCAAATTTTGGTGCCAATCGGAGTTGTTTTGGTATGAATCGGCATTGGTTTTTGAAGTGGGAAGTTCATAGGCTTGAATTTGGGTTGTGATTCATTGAATTCTTGTTGTTTTATGTGGTTTTTGGCCTCGAGTAGGTCATTTAGGTGTTTTGGAACTTGTTGGTATATTCGGACAGGGTCCCGGGGCCCGGGGTGATATCCATATCGATATCGGATCATTTTCGGACTTGTGCAATTTATGAGAATTTCCATCTTCTGGTGTCATTGCACCTGCGGAGGAAATGATCGCAGGTGCGGACTCGCATGTGCATGTGGGGGAGCACAAAAGCGAAGAAGGAAGCCCAGGTCTGTGCTCGGTGGTGCAGAAAAGGTTTCGCAAAATCGGCTTTGCTTCTGCGATAGAGAGGATCGTGGGTGCGTCTATAAGTGATGCGTGAGCCGCAGGTGCGCATGCGTGCCTTTTTTCACATAAGCAAATTCTTTGGGATTAAGTGAAATCCGCACCTGCAATGGTTTTTCTACAGGTGCGGAGCCGTAGATGTGGCAGTGTGGTCGCAAGTGCGAGGCAACTGGGCAGAAAAAGGGATTTTTGAGGGTTTCTCTTCATTCTCATTTTGGGATTTTAAGAGCTCGGTTTGAGGCGAAATGTTGATGGATTTTCAGAGGAATTGTTGAGGTAAGTATTCTTGACTCATTTTTAATTAATTCTTATAAATCTACCGTTAGTTAGCATGTGATGAGTGTGTGCACATGCTAAATGTTGAAATTCCGGTTTTAGCTACGTAGATTCCTTTTCATGCCTTAATTAAGTTACTTAGCATGTTATAGTCTACATGTTTAGCATAATTTCACATGTCTACTTGTCTTATTTCTTATTTTCATCTTGTACTACATGTTTAGTTAAATTACTTGCTTTCTTAATTTTGTATTCATTATTTAACTGTGGGATTCTTTACTTGAAATTGCTATCCTTGAAATATCTTGATGTTGAGCTTGGTGTTGAGTTTCAAGGGTTGTGATCTTATTTGAGGCAAAGTGTAAGTTGTGAAACATCATTTTTATTAAGTTGTTATGTTTTTGGAATTTGTTTTGTTGTTGAGAGGATTGTTTGGTTGTTTGCACGAGGTTTCTGCCATGTTGTTGTTACTATTTGCACGTGGTTTATGTCGTGCCATTACTACTATTGATACGCATGCGATGGTATAAGGTCTGGGTGTTGAAACGCATGCGGTGAGATAAGGTGGCTTGATACGCGTGGCTATTAAGGGAACTACTAGAAGCCATACAGTGTGATAAGGTGGGCTAAAACGCAAGGAGCTATTTCGGGAAAATGATTTTTAAAACTAAATGTAAAGGCCCCGGCGGTGATATAAGAAAAGACTGATTTATTTTTATGATTTGGGACTACGAGGCAGTACCTCGGGATTGACCCTGTTGTTCTTTTTCTATTTGCTATATTTTTGTTTGGTTTTTGGTTTCCGTAACATGTGAAATCCTTGTTTTCCTTTCGTGTTGTATTAGCTACTTTGATTCCGTGTTGTTATCTTTCCATAAATTATTTATTTGTTTAATTTCCTTATAATTATCATTATATCATTATATCTTCTATCTTGTTTCTATTATCTCGAGTAGACTTTTGACTTGACCTCGTCACTACTCTACCGAGGTTAGGCTTGACACCTACTAGGTACTATTGTGGTGTACTCATAATACGTTTCTGTGCATATTTTGTGCAGATCCTGGTACATCTTATCAATCCTGGTATTAGCGCGCTGAGTTTCTTCGTTTGGAGACGTCAACTTACACCCGTCTGCATCCACAGGCCTTAGAGTCCGCTTCTACCCTATTCTTCCTTGTTTCTTTATATTTTGTTTTTAGACAGTGATGTATAGGATTGTTCGATACTATATCTAGAGATTGTGACTTATATCTCACAAGGTTTTGGGAATAGTACGTTTTGGGTTTACAATTTTATTTACGATATTGTTGGAGTTTTGAAATTATAAGCTTTTAATTACTATTTCTGCATGTTGTTTAGGCTTACCTAGCCTTAGAAACTAGGTGCCGTCACGACATTCAACAGAGGAAAATTAGGGTTGTGACAAGTTGGTATCAGAGTTCTAGGTTCATAAGTGTTATGGGTCACAAGCAGGGTTAGTAGAGTCTCGTAGATCGATACGAAGATGTCTGTACTTATCTTGGGGAGGCTATGGATTTGTTAGGAAAAGCTTCACTTCTTTGATTCCTTCTCATGTGAAATTTTGTTGACTTTGAAATTCTAAATTTTTGTCTTTCTATTCTCTCACAGATGGTGAGGACACATACAACCGGATTAGATGACCAGACACTCGCGCCCCTTGCTAGAGCCGCAAGAGACTGGGGTCGGGGTAGAGGCCGAGGATGTCCACGTGGTGCAACTAGAGCACATGCACAAGCTGCTACAGAACAACCATCAGTAGCTTCAATTGGAGAGCAGGCACCTGAGACGCTTTTTACGGCACCAGCCCTCCAAGAGACTCTCGCCTAGTTTCTGAGCATGTTTGGAACATTAGCTCAGGCAGGGTTGATCCCGCTTGCTCCTGCCACATCTCAGGACGTGGGAGGAGCACAAACTCCCGCCGCCTGTACCCTAGAGCAGCGGGACCAGGTTGACCAGGTCCCATAGGTCATACTAGTGCAGCCGGTCGCCCCAGTTCAACCCGAGGTTAGGGAAGAAGTTTCTGAGGGGGAGAAACTCAAGATCGATTGGTAAAAGAAGTACCACCCCCTACTAGAGCCGCGAGAGGCCATGGCCGGGGTAGAGGCCGAGGACGTCCACATAGTGGAGCCAGAGCACCTGCACGAGCTGCTACAGAGGAGCCACCAGTAAATCCAGTTGGAGAGGGGGAGCATCTCAGGCTTGAGAGGTACAAGAAGTACCACCCTCCTACTTTCAACGGCTTGGCTTTAGAGGATTCCTAGGGTTTTCTTGAGGAGTGCCATCATATCCTCCGTACTATAGGTATTGTGGAGTCTAGTGGGGTTGCTTTCACTATGTTCCAGCTTAAAGGAGCAGCTTATCAGTGATGGCAAGCATATGAGTTGGGTAGTCCGCCCGAGGCAGCTTCACTCACTTCGGCTTAGTTCTCAAATATGTTCTTGAGGGATTTTGTTCCCGAAAGTCTTAGAGGTGCATGGCGCGCCGAGTTTGAGCAATTGAGCTAGGTTCTATAATTGTGTCGGAATATGCGTTCTGACTCATTGATTTGTCTAGGAATGCACCAGCCTGGTTGTTACTATTAGAGAGTGAGTCTGTGATTTATCAAGGGGCTCAACCCCGGTATCAGATTTAGCATGTCCCGAGAGTTGGAGATGGACATTGGATACCAGCAGGTAGTGGGGATCACTAGGAGATTGGATGGTATGTTGACTCAGGAGAGAGAGGAGAGGGAGGCCAATTCTGACACGTATAGTGGTACCCGTTCTCCAGTTGTAGCTCGTCATGGTAGGGGATATGTGAGTCGTCTTGTTCATTCAGCACTCTCAGCTTCCAGCGGTATTCCGACCACTCCTAGGCCCAGGCTCCATATTATGCACCGCCATTGTCTAGAGCACCTCCTACATGGGGTGCTTTCAGTGGTCAATCCAACCGATCAGTCCCGATCCAGCCACGACATTCACATCCTCCGAGAGCTTATTTTGAGTGTGGTGACACTTGTCATATGGTGATGGATTTCCCTATACTCAAGAGGGGTGCACCTCCACCGACTACTCAGGCTCCGCGTATTCCACCGAGTTTTTAGGCTTCTTAGTCCATGGTCGCCGCACCAATGGCCACTCCACCTGCAGAGCCAGCTAGATGTGGAGGTCGAGCAAGTAGAGGCCGCCCAAGAGGGGGAGTCCATGACAGATATTACGCTCTTTCTGCTAGGACGGAGGCAAATGCATCTGACTCGGTCATCACAAGTATTGTTTCAGTCTGTCATAGAGATGCATCAGTCTTATTTGATCCAGGATCCACGATTCCTATATGTAATCTTATTTTGCTCCATATTTGGTTTTATCCTGTGATTCTTTGAGTTCTCCAGTCTATGTGTGCACATTTGTGTTGTTAGTGGTGGTTTTGAGACCAGAGCTGATCTATTGTTGCTTTTGATATTATTTTTGGCATGGAATTGTTGTCGCTCTATCATGTTATTCTCGATTGTCATACCAAGATCGTGACGCTGGCTATGCCAAGATTATACAGATAGAGTGGGGAGGTGCTTTAAACCATGTTCCTAGCAGGGTTATCTCATTTCTAAAGGCTCAACGTGTGGTTGAGAAGGGGTGTAATTCTTATCTAGCTTTCGTGAGGGATGTCAGTGTTGATACTCCTATAGTGGAGTCAGTTCCAGTAGTGAGGGATTATCAAGATGTATTTCCAGCAGATCTTCCGAGCATGCTGCCCGACAGGGATGTCGATTTTGACATCGATTTGTTACTGGGCACTCAACCCATTTCCATTCCACCCTATCGTATGTCCCTATCAGAGTTGAAGGAGTTAAAAGAGCAGTTGCAAGAGTTTCTTGATAAGGGCTTCATTCGGCCCAGTGTGTCGCCTTGTGGTGCTCCAATCTTATTTGTAAAGAAGAAGGATGATTCTATGCGTATGTGTATTGATTACCATCAGTTAAACAAGGTTACATTGAAGAACATAGATAATAGGTTGAATGCATATAGTTTAGCATATATTTATACTCTAACTTAATGAGGCTTCACGGTCTTACGTGAGTTAAATGATGATAAATTGGCTCTAATGGTGATTTTGTGTTTCACAGGAGTACAATAAGCTATTGAAGACTTATGACGGTGATCCGGGCGAATTTAAAGAATAATAGGCCATGGGGTAACTCCGAGGTGATTTGAAGGCTGTAGATTTATCAAGGCAGTAGGAAACCCCATTAGCGCGAGACTAGCGCACCCGCGCTAGTCCAGTGATCTTCCGGGCAGTGCTAAACCCCATTAGCGTGGGCTGTAGCGCGAGACTAGCACGCCCGCGCTAGTCCAGACGGGAAAAATACGTCGAGAAGGGTACTTTTAGAAGTTTGGGGCCAATCCACTTAACCTATAAAAGGTTCAATTCGCCCAAAAGAGCAGATTATCCAGGTTTAGAGTTTAGAATAAGAAAAGGCAAGGGCAAGAGGCAAGGAGGGAAATTGGGCATCAATCCATCTCTCCTTCTCTTGCGATTTTTATCATTGTTCATGAATTCTTTTGTAGTTTTCATTATTGTTATGAGTAGCTAACTGTTCTAATCTAAGGTTTTGGTGGAACCCGTTGGAGAATGACGTTATTGTGATATTAATATAGTTTTGATTGGTTGTTAATTTCTATTTGCTCAACTACGTTCTTGTTGTAGTTAATTGAAAGGATCCTCAATTAGATGTGCCTATTTATTATGTATCTACTTGAGAGAGTGCATATTTAGGTAGTTGTTTGAACAACATCACTCCCGGAGTATAGACGAGAGTCATAACCGAGGGTTAGAGGTTGTATTAGAGATAACGATACCTCGGGTGCAATCTAAAGTGAACTGTAATGCAATCTAGCTAGCGTAACTTGAGAGAGTGCGTCTAGTAAATTATCATAATTACTTGAGAGAGATTTATGGTAGCTGGAGTGTTCATGATTGATAGAGACAACTAAATCAAACTATAGGAAGTATCCAAGAAAGAAGTTCACCAACGGGGGAAACCATAACCTTAGACCTTTATCGCATCTGTTTACACCTCAATATTAGTTATCTTTTAGTTTATTTAATTTCATTCAGTTGTAGTAGTAAAACTACTGAAAAGTGATATTCATAATCTTTGGGAACTTGATTATTGAGAATCGAGTAATCTAACAACAATAATTGATAGGTTAATTCCCCGTGGGATTCGACTCTGGGCTAAATACTCAGATATATTTGCAACGCCCGTTTAGTTTTTTTATAAGACATAGTTGAGCGTGATCAAATTTTGGCACCGTTGTCGAGGACTTAACGGTGTTATCAATTAGATATGGAAGAAATACAAAATTCTTAAGTATAGTCAATTTTCTTCAATTTTCATCTATACATTGAAATTTTAACGTTTGCAAAATTGGTTGTACAGGTGCATGCCTAGAAACTCATCGAGAACTGGTGAAGTATTAGAAGCCTTATCAGATCCCGAGAAAGCTTTCAAGGCCTTAAACCGGGTCAACCGGAAAAGCAAACAACAACCATCAATTAAACAACTTGAACCCGACATGGAAGATCCAAACAACAGGAACTATAATGGGGACGACGTGGTAGACCCAGTTTCACAGATAGGGGCAGAGGATCCTTTATATGACTGGGCACAACCCACGACGGAGAATTTGGCCACTGCGATACTAGTCCTCAAATACAGGCTGAGTCCTTCCAGATTACAAATAATATGCTGTACTTGTTGCAGAACAAGGGACTATTTTCAGGGTCATACATCGAGGACCCCCAACATCATTTGAAGAATTTCCTGTCGATTTACAAAACTCGGAGGCAGCCAAACGTCACTCAGGAAGCGATAAAACTGTTGTTGTTTCCATTCTCAATGACAGGAGTAGCCCAGACTTGGCTAAAATCGCTCCTCATCAATTCCATTACCACATGGGAGGAGTTAGTTAAACTGTTCGTGAACAAATTCCATCCACCCAATAAGACAGCTCAACAAATTGATGAAATCTTGAGCTTCAGACAGAAGCCAGTTGAAACATTGCAGGAAACATGGGAACGATTTAAGGGAATGTTGATTCTGCCCACACCATGGTATTCCTGAGCAGATGTTGGGGCAACATTTCTATATGGGTCTGCGGATACTGTAAAGGAAAATGTAGATGCTTTAGCTGGTGGAGCATTCTTGAGCAAAACATGGAGAGAAAGCCAAATCCTGCTTGATAAAATGGCGCAAAATTCGGGATGGACAACCAGGAATGCGCCCATTACTCCTGTAGTTAACTCAGTGCCCTTCGATCCATCCAATACTATTGCCGAGAACGTAGCCACCTTGATAACACAGATGAGCATACTAACTAAGAAGGTGGAGAAATCAGGGAAAAAGAAACAGGTACATATCGTGGATACAACCAATGGGGGCTTATGCACATCTTGCATTAGTAAACCATTTGGTAATCAGTGGAATGCAAAGTGTGATCACCCTCCTTACCCAGAAAACATGAATTATGTGTCAAATTATGGAGGCCAGATACAAGGGGGATAGAACTGGGGTCAGCAAGTTCAACCGTATAGACCACCTCACCAACAACAGAACAATGGAAACATGGGTGCCATGAGACCTCAAGGTAATGTAGCACCTTATCAGAGGCCACAAGGTTATAACAATCAAAATCAGCAACAAGCATACCACCCTCCTCAGCAACAACATGGGGGAGGCAAGAAGATGGGTTTTCCAGGCTTGAAGCGATGATGCAACAGGTGATTGGGTCAACGGCCAAAATGAGTGAGAGAGTAGATGTACATGATGCAACTATTAAAAATATTGAAGCGCAGTTGAGCCAGATATCTATGGTAGTGAACAATCATCCTCTTGACCATGGCCCAAACCAGATGATGGAAGTGAGTCTCCGCAATGGCAGGGACTTAGACTTGGAACAGGAATTAGATCGTAAAAGCAGGCAGGCAGAGACACTAGTACTAGTGCCAATCGAACTTGATGATTCCACAAACCTGACCAAGGTAACAGTACAAACTGCTGAAGGAGAACTTAGTGGGAAGAGTGAGGCTGAAAAGGAAGTGGAAATATCCCCAGAGCCAGTAGTTGAAGTGGGAGTTGAAAAAGAAAAATCCCAAATCACTGGGAAGAAGAGACCGCCAGCCCCATTCCCTCAAAGGTTGGCCAAATACCAAAAGGATGAACAGTACAAAAAGTTCTTGGATATGCTGAAGAAGATACAGGTAAACATTCCTCTAATTGATGCTCTGAAAGAGATGCCTGGGTATGCGAAGATGATGAAGGATTTGATGTCCCGAAAGTTTGATTTCCAAGACTTAGAGACAATGACTTTGACTCATACTTGCAGTGCTGTGGTAACATAACCAATAGCAGAGAAATTGTCTGATCCAGGGAGTTTTACAATTCCCTGCACCATTGGCAATTTGGCTTTTGCCAAAGCACTGTGTGATTTGGGGGCCAGCATTAATCTAATGCCCCTGGTCATTTATAAGAGACTGGGTATTGGTAGAGCCAGACCAACTTCCATGTTGCTGCGGCTGGCTGATAGGACGGTGAAGAGACCGTCGTGTATTCTGGATGATGTTTTGGTGCAAGTGAGGAAGTTTGTGTTCCATGCTGACTTTGTGATACTAGACTGTCGAGTGGATGAAGAGATTCCCATAATCTTGGGCAGGCCATTTTTGTCCACAGACAGAGCTCTCATTGATTGTGAGACTTGGGAGCTCAAGATGAGGCTTAATGATGAAGAAATCACATTCAGCGTGCAGAAATCCATGAGGCGACCGAGTGAGTTCGCCAAATTCTCTCTAATTGATGTTGTGGATGTGATAGTGGAGGAAGATGATGCGTCCTTAACTATTGAGGACCCCCTTGTTGCATGTTTAATGAATTTAGATGCGGTAAATGGAGAGGAATTGGCAGAGTGGGTGTTAGCACTTGAAGGTAAAGGAGTATGGCCGAGGGCTCTTGAGTTTGAACCATTGCACTTAGAGAAAAGAGAGAGCCACCAACCAAGCCCTATGTGGAAGAACCTCCCAAACTAGAGTTGAAACCATTTCCAGCCCATCTCAGGTACGCATTACTAGGCCCCAATACTACGCTACCTGTTATTATCTCATCCAGTTTGTTAGATGTGCATGCAAATCAGCTGTTACGGGTACTTTCAGAGTGCAAGACTTCCATTGGATGGATCATGGCAGATATCAAAGGGATCAGCCCGGCATATTGCATGCACAAGATTCTCCTGGAAGAAGGACACAGACTTTCCAGGGAACATCAAAGGCGCTTGAACCCAAACATGAAGGAAATGGTGAATAAAGAAATCATCAAGTGGTTAGATGCGGGAATCATTTTCCCCATCTCTGACAGCAGCCGGGTCAGCCCAATGCAATGTGTTCCAAAAAAGGGTGGCATGACGGTTCTCGAGAATGACAAAAATGTGTTGATATCTACAAGAACCGTCACGGGCTGGAGAATATGCATGGATTACAGAAAGATGAATCTCGCCACCCGTAAAGACCACTTCCCACTCCCCTTCATTGATCAGATGCTCGACAGGTTCGCAAGGAGGTCTTATTTTTGTTTCCTGGACGGGTACTCGGGGTACAACCAGATTTCAATTGGCCAGGAAGACAGGGAAAAGACCTCATTCACATGCCCTTATGGGGTATTTTCCTTCAGAAGGATGCCATTTGGCCATACTCACAGACATGGTCGAAGACATCATAGAGGTATTCATGGATGATTTCTCAGTGGTGGGAAATTCATTCGAGGAGTGCCTAGCAAACCTAACCCGTATCCTAAAAAGGTGCATTGAGACGAATCTTGTGCTTAACTGGGAGAAGTGACATTTCATGGTATAAGAAGGGATCGTCTTGGGGCACTTGGTGTCAAGTAAAGGAATTGAGGTGGACCGAGCAAAATTCGATGTGATAAAAAAAACTTCCACCTCCCATATCAGTCAGATCTATACATAGCTTCCTTGGTCATGCTGGGTTCTACCGGCGATTCAGCAAAGACTTCTCCAAGATCGCCAACCCCCTTTGTAAGTTGCTTGAAAAAGATAACCCCTTTGTGTTTTCTAATGATTGCAGGGTAGCGTTTGAGGAGCTTAAAAAGAGGTTAGTCATGGCGCCAATCATCGTTGCACCCGACTGGGAGAAACCGTTTGAACTTATATGCGATGCCAGTGACTACGCAGTAGGAGCCGTGTTGGGTCAACGCAAAGATAGAATAATGCACCTAATTTGCTACGCAAGTAGGACTTTGAGTGGAGCTCAGCTGAACTACGCGGTGACAGAAAAGGAAATGTTGGCAGTAGTGTTCGCCTTTGACAAGTTCAGGTCTTACCTGATCGGGTCGAGGGTGGTTGTGTACACTGATCACGTAGACATCAGATACTTGGTTGAGAAAAAAGAGTCTAAGCCGCGCCTAATTCTTTGGGTGTTGCTTCTTCAGGAATTTGACTTGGAGATTCGTGAGCGCAAGGGAACGGAGAACCAAGTCGCTGACCACTTGTCACGTCTTGAAGGTGCTGAGAATGCAATTGAATAGGAAGATATTCTGGAAACCTTTCCAGACGAGCAGCTACTCGCCATGAGCGTAGAAGATGTGCCATGGTATGCAGATATTGCAAACTACCTGGCTAGTGGTATTGAACCTTATGAACTGTCTTCTGTTCAAAAGAAAAGATTTTATCGTGATTGCCAAAATTACTATTGGGATGAACCTCATTTGTTTAAAATTTGCATTGATAACATGATCCGGAGGTGCATCCTCGAGATAGAACAATTTGCTATTTTGCAGGCTTGTCACGCATCTCCATAGGGAGGACATTTCGGAGGAGTTCGGACAGTAGCTAAGGTGTTAGAGGCCGGGTTTTACTGGCCTACTGTGTTCAAATATTCTTACTAATGGGTGAAGAGCAAACGACTGTCAAAGGACGGGGAACATATCCCGTCATCATGAGATGCAAGAAGTGGAAGTGTTTGATGTATGGGGGATAGACTTCATGGGTCCCTTTGTCAACTCCTACGGCAATAAGTATACACTTGTTGCTATAGACTACATGTCCAAATGGGTAGAAGCTGCAGCGTTCCCCACTAATGATGCAAGAGTGGTGGTGGGGTTCTTAAAGAAAAATATATTCACCCGTTTTGGAACCCCAAGGGATATTATTAGTGACGGAGGCACTCACTTTTGCAATCGTGCCTTCGAGAAGCTGCTGGCCAAATATGATGTGCGCCACAAGGTGGCAACCCCCTATCACCCTCAGACGAGCAGGCGGATTGAGGTATCAAATCGTGAAATCAAGAGTGTGCTGACCAAAACAGTAAACGCCACAAGAACTGATTGGGCGAAGAAGCTTGATGACGCACTCTGGGCCTCTAGGACTGCATTTAAAACACCAATTGGTATGCCTCCATACAAGTTGGTATTTGGTAAGGCCTGTCACCTGCCTGCGGAGCTAGAACATCGAGCGTGGTGGGCATTAAAGCAGCTGAACATGGATCTCGATGTTGCGAGAGAAAATCGAGTCACAGAGCTGCATGAGTTGGAAGAGTTCAGATGTCAAGCATTTGAAAGCAAAAGGCTATATAAATAGAGAATGAAGAGGTTACACGACAAAAACATTGTGGACCGAAATTTCAAACCCGGAGACAAAGTATTGCTTTACAATTCAAGATTGAGATTGTTTCCGGGTAAGCTCAAGTCCCGATGGTCTGGACCATTCAAAGTGGTCGAAGTGTTTCCTTCTGGTGCTGTGGAAATTACTGTTGAAGATGGGTCTAACGCCTTCAAGGTCAATAGACAAAGATTGAAGATATATGTGGGGATGAATGAACCAGTGAGCTGGCTGTGGTACATCTTTTTGAACCTCAGAGGCTGAGCGAACCTTAACTGCTCATTCTGCATCGTGCCGCGACGTTAAATCACGCGCTTCATGGGAGGCAACCCATTGATTGTTGTATTCTTCGTGCCGCGACATTAAATCAAGCGCTGGTTGGGAGGAAACCCAACACATATAGTGTTATTGTATAAATTACTAACATATGCAGGTGTGCGAGAATAGGGGTGAACACAGAACCACAAGAAAGAGGGAAACAAAAGAAAATGTTTGCTGACTCCTGGACTAGCGCGCCCGTGCTAAGCTAGCGCTAAGGTCACGCTAGTCAGGTTTTACACCGCCTCGCTTATATCGCCACTAGCGCGGCCACGCTAATCTCGCGCTAGTAGGGTTTCCCACTATCCCTCAACCCATGGACTAGTGCACCCGCGTTATTCTAGCACTAAGGTCGCGCTAGACCGTCTCGACACAGGTAAGTTTCGGGTAANTTCTCCTTCCTTCTCACAATAAAACTCCACCCTCCCATAAACCCTTTCCCTTCTTCTTCTTCTTTTCCTCTTCAATTTTCCTCCCCAAAGGAAGGCAAACCCACTCAAGCACTCCCATCTCTAAGCATTCTTCAACCCCCATTACTCCATCTCCATCCTTCAACCCTACAGGTATGTACTTCTCACCTTAATTTTCTTTTCTTCTTATTTTTTGTAACTTTGTTTTTCTTTTCCATTGTGTACACAACTTGTAGTTTTTTTTTATTTATTGGTAGCCATAATGGGTAGTAGTTGATTTGTCCTGAAAATAGATGACATAGGGAGTGTGGGGTGTTGTGAGTATGTTTGGGTTATTGTGGTGGTGCTTCATGTCCATTATTTAGTGCTTGGGGTTTAAATTTTTAATGCCCACCATATGTTTGTAAAAAGGCCCCAATGGAGGGAATAATATGACAAATTTGTGGTGAAGTCTAAGTAACCACAGTTGGGTGAACCTGTTGTACTGAGCTAATACTATGCTAATTGTAGGTACAATGCCTCCACGCAAGCGTCAAGCCACAGGCGCCTCCTCAAGTCGTTCAGCAAGAACCTCCACCGGAGGAAGGCCCCGAAAATCAGTAGACTCGAGGCCTTTCAATAGCCACAAGTTTGTCTCAGCAAAGGCGCAGGACAGATTCGCTGAAAAAAAGGATAAGACAGTTATACCTGAGCAGGCCATAGACTCTGAAGCCATCAGGATGAACTGCCCAAGAATGTACAAGGTGTAAATGCAGCGTCGCATGGACGTTTTCTTTTAGGAACCTGATGAGGCAAATGCCATGATTGTCAGGGAATTTTATGCCAACGCTCCGGAGCATGAGAACTATGTTGTAACAGTGCGGAGAAGGCCAGTTAATTCCTGAATGGAGCACATTAGGACAATGTCCAGGCTACCTCCACCAACAGTTGGTTACATAGACGCCTACAAGACCTATATTGGAAAATGACTCCTTGGCATACGTTCACCCCGCCCATCTGTCGACCGGGCATTGCATTGAAGTGGTACAAGTATAGAAACAAATTCCACTCCTCGTCCCTCAAGTTTGAGGCCAAATGCTGGTTGTACCTAATCAATAGTTGACTCTTGCCATCCAAAAACACTTCGGAGGTGAACATTCCTCGAGCGTGTCTGATTTGGTGCTTCATGGTAGATGTGTCGTTCGATGTGGCACAGTTAATTCATGAGGAGATATTTTTCCGCATGAAGGTCCAAAGGTATGGGTTCTTCTACCCATCGCTTGTCACTCGATTTTGCGCTGCGACTGGGGTGCCAGGCGACTTTGCTGTCGATGGCCGGGTTCCTGAGGTGAATCCCTTCAAAGATGAAAGAGTTACCACGGGAAAGGAGGAAATGGAGGCCGATGAGGAATTAGTGGGGCATGACTATGAGGAAGATGAAGCAGAGGAGGAGCATCACCAGGGAGGTGCGGAGACTGAGCACATGGAGGAGGAGCAAGATGTGGACGTTGGAGGCCCGTCTAGGGCCAGTCGGGGCCAGCGGTTGGATTACCTGGACACGACGTGGAGAACCTCAGTGAATGAACCGGGGACCCGAGTTGATGATATGTCCACCCAGCAAAAGAAGTCTGAAAAGAAGATTATGGGTTGGCTACGCGCCCTGGGTCGTGCTTGCATGTGAACCCAGACACTGTCTCCGACCAAGATTGAGTTGTCAGGGAAGTCCCCTTACCTTACTCTGTCTTTTGATTGTCCATGAGGACATGTCCTCGTTTTAAGTGTGGGGTGGGGGATGGTTTCCCTGTTGTATTGTATGTTGTACAAGTTATGAATTATTTGCTTTAGTTTGTTTTGGTTAACTTGATCGAATTGCAGTTTTGTTTTATGTTTTTTTTTGTAGTCTATTTTAGTTGTTGTTAGTAACAGTAATCAAGTCGTCTTGGCCCGGCGACGGATCCCTTCGGCGGGGGTTCTTGAGGGTCCAAGTCAATCAAAAAAAATCAGAAAATTTAGTGGACTCCTCCTGATGACGGATTTCTTAGGAAGTTTTCTTGAGGGAGGTCAGTCCGAAGAAAACACCAAAAAAAAATTTATTTTCTTTGTAGGTAGTGTAGTAACTCCCTCTTGGTTTTTCTTTTGACCGCTGTTCTTTTTCAAGGGTTTATCTTGAACTGGGTATAGCTAGCTTCTTTTATTTTTTTAATTGTAGGAATCCTTTGGGCAAGGTGTTGAATGATAAAATGCTACCCTTAGTGTGTTACACCCAAACACCGTGAATCCTAGAGTGTGACGCTTAGGCTCACCTATTGACTCTTGTAGAATGCCTTAATGTTGCATGTTGTAACTGACTTGAATGTTCAATGGAGTGTTTTGATGAACCAATTTGGATTGAATTATGTATCATGTGTGTGTGAGGTGTTCTGCATCTATTCTATGTCTGCATTTCGTACCTAGAACTTGCCCCGTGTGTGTACAAATCTAAATAGACGTTTGTTTAGTCTAAGAAGGGATATAGGCATTTCTTTGTTAATCCAGACACAAATATATACCCACCTAAATATAATTAACCATAGTCAACCCCTTTGAGCTTATAAGCCTGTTTCTTTCATAACCACATTATAAACCATAACCAATTGTTTGAATAGCCTGTTTGTTTGAACCTGGTACTTCCCACGAGCACTTGAATTGTTAGCAGATATGTAAAAGTCAAAGTGTGGGGGTGGTGGTTTGATCTGTAAGGAAAATCAAGGAAATAGAATGAAAAATGCAAAAGTGAAGCCACTTAGAAAAGAAAAAAAAAAAGAAAAAGGACAATAAATACATGTAGTCCTTGATAATTAGTGGCATGGGGTAATTATGAAGTAAACCAGGGTAAAAGTTCTGGCCAAGCATGAAAATGAGTTGAATGTTAATGTAACTGTATTAAAAGTGCTTAGGGAGGTTAGTCATTATACCCAAAAATTTATCCTACCCGTCCCTTAGCCTACATTACAACCAAACAAAGACCTATTGATCTTAGACTGCATGAACTCAATTAGTGGAGTATTACTCTATGGGCAAGCATATGGCATATCTTTATGACATATGAATGTTCTTTTTGAGAGTGAGTGAATTATTTCGATTAAAAGTTCATGTTGCTTTGACTATTATCTTTTATGAAACTACTCTCAATTGTGTGAAGTGAGGGCATATGATTTATGAAAAAGAGGTAAGTCTTGACCTCCTTGTAGAGTATTTCGAGGAAGTAAGAGTATAGCAGGGCATGTGAGAGTCATTGCTTGAGGCATGGATGTTACACTGCTAGGTGCAGTGCTTGTAAAACGTTTGTGGTGTGACACCGTAGGGGAGTATTTGATGTAAAGAAAACTTGTAGGATATAGTGGATTGCGCGAGGTCTAGCAATGATTTAAGTGTGGGGTGTTGATAATAGGCTGAATTCACATAGTTTAGCATATATTTATACTCTAACTTAATGAGGCTTCACGGTCTTACGTGAGTTAAATGATGATAAATTGGCTCTAATGGTGATTTTTGTGTTTCACAGGAGTACAATAAGCTATTGAGGACTTATGACGGTGATCCGGGCGAATTTAAAGAATAACAGGCCATGGGGTAACTTCGAGGTGATTTGAAGGCTGGAGATTTATCAAGGCACTAGGAAACTCCATTAGCGCGAGACTAGCGCGCCCGCGCTAGTCCAGTGATCTTTCGGGCGGTGCTAAACCCCATTAGCTCGGGTTGTAGCGCGAGACTAGCGCGCCCGCGCTAGTCCAGACGAGAAAAATACGTCGAGAAGGGTACTTTTGGAAGTTTGGGGCCAATCCACTTAACCTATAAAAGGTTCAATTCGCCCAAAGGAGCAGATTATCCAAGTTTAGAGTTTAGAATAAGAAAAAGCAAGGGCAAGAGGCAAGGAGGGAAATTGGGCATCAATCCATATCTCCTTCTCTTGCGATTTTTATCATTGTTCATGAATTCTTTCATAGTTTTCATTATTGTTATGAGTAGCTAACTGTTCTAATCTAAGGTTTTGGTGGAACCCGCTGGGGAATGACGTTATTGTAATATTAACATAGTTTTGATTGGTTTAATCTCTATTTGTTCAACTACGTTCTTGTTGTAGTTAATTGAAAGGATCATCAGTTAGTTGTGCCTATTTATTATGTATCTACTTGAGAGAGAGTGCATATTTAGGTAGTTGTTTGAACAACGTCACTCCCGGAGTATAGACGAGAGTCATAACCGAGAGTTTAGAGGTTGGATTAGAGATAACGATACCTCGGGTGCAATCTAAAGTGAGCTGTAATGCAAAATCTAGCTAGCGTAACTTGAGAGAGTGCGTCTAGTAAATTATCATAATTACTTGAGAGAGATTTATGGTAGCTGGAGTGTTCATGATTGATAGAGACAACTAAATCAAACTATAGGAAGTATCCAAGAAAGAAGTTCACCAACGGGGGAAACCATAATCTTAGACCTTTATCGCATTTGTTTACACCTCAATATTAGTTATCTTTTAGTTTATTT